>CM024757.1:143722329-143970835 GCA_014218235.1 Colocasia esculenta
ACGATTTGCTTCTCACATCGATTTGTTAAGATTCATATCGATTTGTTAAAGTCTTATAAGTATAACGATTTGATAAGTAACTTAAACAACGATTCACTTCAATTCAAACACAATTGTTTAAGTGCTTTTTGGTGCCTAAAGACAAGTCAAATATCTTCTGACAGAAAAAGCTGCATGCATATTTCAGAGTCTTGTCAGAAAAAGATATGAATTGCTATTTTTATCATGTTAGCAGAAACTGTGACGGATCGCCTCGGCCAAGCCCGTTAAACCGATAACGTACTTGATCCGAGTCCGCCTCCCGCGAACGGGCCGAAGCCTCGCAAGGGATACCAAACCACAGTCCGTGTAAACATAAAGGAACACACCACATTTCATATATATATCACAAGTTTACATAGCCAAATTTTCACAAAAACTAAAAAGAAGTACAAGAGCCTGGGGCATACCCCGAGGTACAACTGAAGAAAGTAAACAACTACAAAACTACACTGCTGAAGCTACTCTGCTGGAGGTGCTGACCCTGCACCGCTACGACGCGGCCCGAAACTGGACGTCGGACGAGAGACGTCCTCCTCGCTCTCACCTGTGGGGGTAGGGGTGAGCCTCTCTAGTCACTGGCTCAGTAGGGAACTCCCCTAAAACCGAGCGAACAAACACCACGAATACGAATAGTAAACAGCACCAACAATTAATATAACAGCTAATCAGGTAAGTAAAGCTGTAAAAGTACTCACCGTCTGCCGACTACGAGAAACAACAATAATAATTAAACGGCAAACCAGTACAGGTGTACAAGCTAAAGTAGAGACAGCCAACACGAGGCACGTGAACTGGTTTGCGACACCAGAAACTGACTCGGACAACTAACACAGGTCTACCTCTCAGTCTCGCAGCCACGGACGAAAGGTCCAGCTGCCGCTCCATGTAAAAAGGTCAAGAAACTGTGGAGACCAACTAAACACCACCACCTGCAGACCACACGGTCACAGGCCCATGCCTGGCACCTCCAGAGACCCTGGCCTGGGCTCGCTAGAGTGAGGCACTGGAAAAGGACTAGCTGGGGTCCAGTACGTCTACTGGTGTCCGTACCCCCAACTACGAGAGCGCTACAAGTGACTAAAAACAAACAAAAGTGTCACTGTCCCACTGTCGTCTTTCCCTTAGCCGGACGTACAACTCTAACACAAGAGTGAGGGTGTCTAGGTCAGACGACACAGACCTCGACGGTACAGCACAAGTACCGGGACAAAGCCCCGAGCTAACAGCCTGGCTCACAAAGAACCTGGGGCACCCAACTAGAGAGGTAACCACGGTAGGCGTCGTACTACTCGCCACGTACACAGAACCACGTGCACGTCACACACAAACCACGTGAAACCTCACGTAAACCACAAGTAACCACGGGTCCACTACACGTGAACCTAACTGCCTCGCGTACACAACGCGCAGTCACCGAAGTAAACAACTAATAGCATACCTTGTATGCTAAACACGTAAACCAAGTGCACTCAGTGCACCTCATGCGTCAACACACATGCATTATCGATAATTATTGTACTTAGTCATTTCTGCTCAAATAGAAGTAGGCGGCCACATCGATTGCCGCTTACTGGGAGTCAACGGCAAGGGTCCTGGCCGTTAACCTCCTGGCTGAGAATCTTGGCGGCAAGCGATGTTGACGCCAAGTTCTCCGGCCATAAACCCTGCAGAAACCCTAATCCGGCTCTGCGGGTTTTCTAACTGTTCTAACTACTGAAAAACATACAAATGCAATTCCTTTAGCATGCTAGAACCCAATAGAACCCACTAAAACATGCTCTGAACATTAAATAACTCAAACCACCCTTTATCCCGCATGGTGCAACATGATCCAAACATGTATTATCATGCTGGTTCAAGTAGTTATGATGTGTTTTAATGTTTCTACGGAGCTACCAGGGTTCGTCCCCTACCTCAGAACGCGTTAGAATCTCCTGCAATCTCCTGGTTCACGCCGAGGCCTCCGCGAGCTCCCACGCGAATTGCACCACGCCGCGACGTTTCCTCGCGTAATTCGGCGACGCCACGCGTTCTACGATCGTCCAACTACTCCTCGATACCTGTTGGAAGCTTCAAAGACTCGGGGGCAGCAAGCTGGGGCAAGAGGGAATGAGTGAGAGCTGAGAAAACAGCCCTCGGGTGAGCCTATAACCTGTTGAACTGACAGGTTGGCGTCAACCCCCTTGTCGCCAACATCAACCGCCAGCCTAAACGTCCACATCTACTGCCGCTAAGCTCATGATGTAAACGTCCACTAAGCTGGACGCCAACAGGTCAACGGCCACACCTGGCCGCCAATTCCAACAGGACAGCAGCATGTCCCATTCTATTTCCGGACCAACCCTGCGCTGCACCTGGACAAACTACACATCCATACCATGCATTTCACACAACCGACTCACACTGGCCTCACAACGGCCGCCACAACCACAACACACACGATCCGCATGGATCCGAAAAGCACGCGACGTTACAGAAACACAGTAGCATGCACTGTTATCCTTGTAAACACTCTTTTATGCTAACACTTTCTTCTATGCTTACAGACCTCGAAGACCACTAAAGTCTGATTAAGACAAATGAAGAGAAGATGAGCAATGGTTAGAACTCCAATGGATCTCTTCAACGGATCTATTCAAAAGTCGCTCATATAAAAAATGAAGCATGGCTGAAAAAAAGAATGAGAGCCTTCCTGAAGATCATTCAAGGAGTGTACATCCAGTGAAGAACCAAAACTCCACATACACTCAGAGAAAGAGAGAAAGAGCCTGAGCCAAAGAAGAAGCGATCAAAAGCGTCTCAAGCATTTAAGCCTCCTTCAAGCTTTCTTCTCTCTCTTCATTCTCTCTCTGCGCTCATTGTAAATTTGGAGGAGAGTCCTTGATTGTGAGCTAGTTGTTAGTGTTCATCTTGTTATAGCTCTCGGTCTGATCTTTCTTTTCTAAGAAAGATTTCTGTCCAGCTGTAGGACTGTATATAGTGTAGAATCTAGCTAGGGATTTGTGTCTAGCAGAATCGCACTGGGGTTTGTTCCAGGAGGTTTGCTTCTGAGCCTGTAAAAGAAGTGGGCTGCCTTCTTGCCCGAGAAAGAGAAGAATACCAGCTGGGGTGCTGGGTGTTGTAGTGTCCTTGAGGGGGACTGTACCCTTGGTTAGTGAAATCCCAAGAGGTTGCTTGGGGGCTGGACGTAGGACTTCCATGTGGGAAGGGCCGAACCAGGATAAATTCCTTGTCTCATTTGTGTGATTGTTTATTTGCTTCCGCACTGCTACTTTTTATCACACTAAACTAACCAAACTTTCAAGTGATAATTATCTGTCTTAAGTTTCTGTTTTAGAAATCAGAAAAACCCCACCCCCCCCCCTCTAGGTTATCGAGCTGCCAAGCTAGCCGGGCCAACAAGTGGTATCAAAGCGGGTCTCTGAACATTCAAAGAAGATCCAACGATCTTAGAGCAAAGATCCATGGCAGCTCAAGAATATGCTGAAGGTCAATCAGTCACCAGACCTCCATTCTTTGATGGAGAGGACTACCAATACTGGAAAATGAGGATGGAATGCTTCATTCGAGGCACAGACTTTGATATATGGCAGGTAATTGAGGTAGGCAATTATGTCATTGTTTCTGCTGAAGGTACTACTGCTATTACAACAGCAGATAAAAATAAATTATCATTAAATTACAAATCTAAGAACTATTTATGTTGTGCTTTATCTAAAAAGGAATTTAGTAGAGTTTATGCATTTAAATCTGCAAAAGAAATGTGGGATAAACTGCAGATAACTTATGAAGGAACAGATAAAGTGAAACAAACTATGATAGATATTCTTGTCTCTCAATATGAACAATTTAAAATGCTTCCAAACGAAAATATTACTCAGATGTATAATAGATTTTCAAGCATAGTAGTTGGTTTAAGCTCTCTTGGTAAAACTCTTTCTAATGAGGAAACCGTTAGGAAGATACTTAGGTCTTTAACTATTTCATGGACACCTAAACTGCTATTGAAGAGGCCCATGATTTAACCAAATTGTCGATTGAAAATTTAATAGGTTCTCTCATGGCACATGAAATAAATATAGAGCGATTATCTGAAAGCTCATCTAAGCAGAAATGTACTAATGCTCTTAAAGTGGTAGCTGCTCCTTCCACTTCTTCTTCTTCTAGCTCAAATTGCAGGATCTGAAGACAGTGATGTTGATGAAGTATTGTCCAAACTTCAGAAGATTTTAAAGAAGAAGAAAAATGGATCAAGAAGGATCCAAAGGAAAGAGAAAAAGGAGAAAGAACCAGTCTACTATGAATGCAGAAAACCTGGACATCTAAGACCAGACTATCCAAGACTCAAGAAGACTGGTCAAACTGAGAAGTCCAAGAAGCAACACAAGAAGTTCAAAAGAAAAGCCATGGAGGCTGCTTGGGAAAATGAAGAGGACACAAGCTCAGACTCATCAAGCTCAAGTTCAGAGAAAGAGCAAGTAAATCTAGCCCTCATGGTAGGACTAGATGTGGTACATTCTGACTCATTTTTTAATTCATGCATAAATTCAGGGTCAGAATCTAAAGACTTGGAAGAAGTCTTTAATGAACTTTATGATAAACACAAGGTTGTTGTAAAAGAATTGAAAAATATCAAGAACAACCTTACTTGTTTGGAAAACTAAAACTGATCTTAAATCAGAAATGAAACAATTGGAAAAACAACTAAAGGTCAGTAAAGATAATAATCATCTTTTAAATGAAGATTTGAAAAGTAAGAATAATGAGATGTTAGAGTTAGAAGAAAAATTAAAAACTCTAACTGAAGAAAATCTGTATTTAAAAGAATCAGTTAAGAAATTAACTCAAGGAAAAACATCTCTAGCTCTATGCTTAAGAGGATCAAAATCTGGAAATAATAAACAAGGGCTTCGATACATTCCTCCGGAAAAAGAAAAACAAGCCATAAATCCAGGAAAATATCCTTTGCCAAAATTTGTAAAAGAAACCAAAATACCTTAGAAAAAGGCCTCTGAAATGAACAAGTCTTATCAAAAGAAAAAGGTTTCTAAAAATTGTGTTCTAAACTGCAAACTATTACATTCAGTGTTGTTCTCATTGCAATAAATTAGGACACACTGTAAACACCTGCACAACAAGGCACCTAGTATGGATCCCGAAAGGATATTTTCATGCATCTAACAATCAAGGACCCAAAAAGATTTGGGTACCTATTTCTAAATAAGTTGTTTGCAGGGTAGCCTTGGAGCATCAGAATCAAGGATGCTCGAGGCAAGAGTGACTGCCAACTCTTCATCCAAATCTCATCTAAAGAGGGAGTAGTCATAAATATTGAATTTTTTAATTGCTACTAACAATGTTTGCAAGTTTACTGTTAAGATGTATGCAGATAAAAATCTTGAAGACTTGACAATCAACATGTATAAGGTCAAGAGCAACAAGATCTGACTTGCCTCACATTAAGGTGGAGTCTCATGCTCAGGGGGAGCCTTCACTAAGGGGGAGTTATTCATTAAATATCTATTATTGTTGAACCCCTCAATGGTAAGAAATTTTCTCAAAGGGGAGAGAATGCATGGTAAGATCCTTCCTTTTTGGTTAGTGACAAAAAGGGGGAGAATTTGTATGTTCTATGAATTTTTTGCATTTTCTATGCTTCATATATTTGTGTCAAAAAATTCACATAAATTTTGTCATCACCAAAAAGGGGGAGATTGTTGAACCACTCTTTATTACCTTCATATTTTGGTGCTAACAAAATTTATGATTAGATTGTTTCATCAATATTTATGATTATTTTAAGGTGCACTAAAATGATAAAATCGATGTCTAATCTATATACATCGATTTCAGTTCAAGTGCCAAATTAATAAGCGCTACAACGATTTATCTTGATCGATTTCATAAGCGCTACAACGATTTGGTCTTAATTGATTTTATTTACCCTTCATATCGATTCATTAAGGCTCACATCGATTTAGGTCTCGTAACGATTTGATAAGTGAGCGCAGCGACTTGCCCTCACATCGATTTGCCTTCATAACGATTTGATAAGTGAGAAACAACGATTTGCTTCTCACATCGATTTCTTTGGTCACATCGATTTCATAAGTAAGAACAACGATTTGCTTCTCACATCGATTTGTTAAGATTCATATCGATTTATTAAAGTCTTATAAGTATAACGATTTGATAAGTAACTTAAACAACGATTCACTTCAATTCAAACACAATTGTTTATGTGCTTTTTGACGCCTAAAGACAAGTCAAATATCTTCTGACAGAAAAAGTTGCATGCGTATTTCAGAGTCTTGTCAGAAAAAGATATGAACTGCTATTTTTATCATGTTAGCAGAAACACAGTAGCATGCACTGTTATCCTTGTAAACACTCTTTTATGCTAACACTCTCTTCTATACTTACAGACCTCGAAGACCACTAAAGTCTGATTAAGACAAATGAAGAGAAGATGAGCAACGGTTAGAACTCCAACGGATCTCTTCAACGGATCTATTCAAAAGTCGCTCATATAAAAAATGAAGCATGGCTGAAAAAAAGAATGAGAGCCTTCCTGAAGATCATTCAAGGAGTGTACATCCAGTGAAGAACCAAAACTCCACATACACTCAGAGAAAGAGAGAAAGAGCCTGAGCCAAAGAAGAAGCGATCAAAAGCGTCTCAAGCATTTAAGCCTCCTTCAAGCTTTCTTCTCTCTCTTCATTCTCTCTCTGCGCTCATTGTAAATTTGGGGGAGAGTCCTTGACTGTGAGCTAGTTCTTAGTGTTCATCTTGTTATAGCTCTCGGTCTAATCTTTCTTTTCTAAGAAAGATTTTTGTCCAGCTGTAGGACTGTATCCAGTGTAGAATCTAGCTAGGGATTTGTGTCTAGCAGAACCGCACTGGGGTTTGTTCCAGGAGGTTTGCTTCTGAGCCTGTAAAAGAAGTGGGCTGCCTTCTTGCCGGAGAAAGAGAAGAAGACCAGCTGGGGTGCTGGGTGTTGTAGTGTCCTTGAGGGGGATGGTACCCTTGGTTAGTGAAATCCCAAGAGGTTGCTTGGGGACTGGATGTAGGACTTCCATGTGGGAAGGGTCGAACCAGGATAAATTCCTTGTCTTATTTGTGTGATTGTTTATTTGCTTCCGCACTGCTACTCTTTATCACACTAAACTAACCAAACTTTCATGTGATAATTTTCTGTCTTAAGTTTATGTTTCAGAAATCAGAAAAACCCATTCACCCCCCCCCCTCTAGGTTATCGAGCTGCCAAGCTAGCCGGGCCAACAGAGAATGCTCAAGAAAGTTCATCTGATGAAGAGATCCAGTGCTTAATGGCAAGGAGTGAAGGCTCTAATGAGGTAAACTCTTCCTTTGAAAATTACACTGTTGATGAATAGGAAGAGGCATATACCTTACTGTTTGAAAATTTTTATCAGTATAAATCTGAAAATAAAGCACTGAAAAAAAAATCACCTCACTTGTTGATAGCACTAACAATGATGAACAAGTTGCAATCCTAACCAAAGAAATAGAATTACTAAAAATTGAAAAGGAAAGTCAATGTGTTGAAATGGATTGCATAAAAGAAAAACTCTAAGAAAATGAAAAAGAAAAACAAGTCCTAAATACACTTGCAGAAACCCTTCAAATTGAAAACCAAGAGATTAAGAAAAAGATTGAAGAGGTTCAAAAGGAACTAAACAGAAAAAATGAAGATCTGTCAAGATTTTTAAAAGAAAAGTAAAATCTTGATGCTGTTTTGGGAGTTAAGACAAACATAACAAGGCATCGGCTTGGATTTCAAAATGAAAGTCAAAAGAAACTTGGAGAAAAATTGATCACATCATTTGTTGAGTGCAGTCTAAGTACAAGCAGGAATGTCCAAGCCAAAGGTAAGGAAGTGAAAATTAAACAAAAGATTTCAACTGCTCAAAAGGAAAGGCATTTGTTGACAGACTCAAAGTGGACTGTCGACAGGCCTGGAAATCTGCTGAAAAAGGAAAGTCAACCAATCCTCAAAAAGGGCAAAAATACCCACAATGTCAACACAACAGTAAAAGAAATGCAAAAAGTAAAACTCCATCATGCAACTGTTGTAAAAAACTTGGCCATACTGAAACACAATACTTGAATAATTTGAACATGTTGAAATGCAAATAAGTATGGATTCCAAAGTATTTATTTTTTGGCATGAATGAAAGATTGGGACCCAAAGTAATTTGGGTACCAAAACCTCTTGTCTGATCTATCCATGCAGGAATGCCTAGCAGCCCAAAAATCAAAACAAGTGGTACTTGGACAGTGGCTGCTCGAGGCATATGACGGGCGATAAAGAAAAATTCTACTTGCTGGTTGAAAAAGATGGAGGTCAAGTTGTTTTTGGAGATAACAATAAGGGCCAAATAATTGGCATAGGTAAGGTAGGTAAGTATGCCTCTAACTCAATAGGCAATGTGATTTTCGTTGAGGGTCTTAATCACAATCTTCTTAGCATCAGTCAAACAATTGGATGATATCTTCACTAAACCATTGTCAGAAGATAGGTTTACATCACTGAGAAGAGAAATGGGCTTATGCAAAATTCAATGAAACTAATGCTAAATTGAGGAATAAATGATCTCTCTGTGCAGTGACTATGTGGTATATCAAATGGTGAAATGTGGAAGAACAAGTCAGGCTTGTTCAGAAACTATCATTATGCGTGAGGAAACATCCTCTGCCAAGTATCCATAGTCTCCTAGTACATAAAAGTCATAAGTTTAAAACAACTTCATTTGGCACATTTATCTCTTTAAAAGAATGAAATTTTGGTGCTCACTTGCTCGTGGATGTTTCTTCTTTGTGCACAACTTTGGCATGTATGTGTATACAACTGCTTGAATTGCTTGAATTTTGCCTTACACATATGCACACATTATGGGGGAGTAAGTCAAGGTTGTTCGAGTGAAATGCTTGAGGGACACTTTCATAATCATGTTGTAATCATATCTCAACCAATTGATCCATTTGTCTCTCAATTCCAAGCTTCCATACTATTCTTTTCTGTAGCTATCGACAGCCAAAACACCAGTTGTCGACAGATCCCCCCTTCCAGAACCACATTCATGTTGTTTCACAGTAGTTGTCGATAGCCCCCTTTCAGTTGTCGACAGATGACCTTATTTCAGTGCATTCTTCTTGATTTCTCAAAATTTCTATGAGTATGTTCATTATCTTTATGCAAGGGGAGAATTGGGCCTTAATACTTAATTACAACCTTTCATACTCACATAGTACCAAAGACATTGACTAATTCACAATAATTTTGAAATAATATTCTGTGCATGAGTCTAGGTTGTATCATCTAGAACACATTGAAAAAATCTAATGGCCTTAACATAACTCACTTGAATAACTCCTTTGTGGACAATCATTTTTCTGAAATGGATTGATAAGTAAGAAGGTTCTTGAACTTAATGTTTTTCATTGGCTTTTGACCTTAAATAACCTTTTGCACTTGATCCTTCAATTAAAAAAAAAAGGAGAAAAGCTACATATTTCTAATTTCATGAAAATTCAAACAAAATATATATGAAATGGGGCAAAGGCAGAGCAATGACAAGCATCACTGAGTAACCGGGGACATGGGCATCACAAATGTTTGTCTTCGCATCAAAAAGTCCTTGTATTATCTATGCACAATGGTATGGTGGTCACTTACACTGAGTAACTGGTGGTACGGGCATCACAAATGTCTACCTTCACGTCAAAAGGTGAAAGTGAACCTGACTACCACTTTTCCCACATCAACTTGACAAAATAGTTCAATGCTAGAAATAGAGTGAAGCCTCCATATTTTTAAATCAAGGGCAACTTGTTGTTTATTGTTAATTGCTCATGTAAACATTACCTTCACTTACCAACTGAACATCACCCACCAAAGAGTATGTTTTTCTACAACGGTTTTATTCAAAGGGGTTATCTTATATTCATATGCTTTTGAACGGTGTCTTCTAAATGCTTCAACTTAAGACTCCCGAAGTATTATCTCTTGACTATTGTAGACCATTTAAATGTCTTAACACTAGTGTGTATGACACTTTGTAATGGGTATATACCAGTTCTCAACCTTAAAATGTCATTTGAACACTCATTCCCCATTCATTTCTGTCAAAATCTTGTTCTGGCACATTTCTGGATAGCATCTGTCGATAGCTGCCATGCGCCTGTGGACAGACGGAATTCTGGGCCGTTCAGAAGCCCAACCGGTTCCAATTTTGATCGGATTTTGTGGGTCCCCTCTATTTCAAACTCTTCATAAATAGACCTAAAGGGGAAACCATGACTCTTCACCCCCTCACCTTCCTCAAAAAGGTGGTTCCTTCCCTATTTCAACCCCAACACCCTTCTCTCCAGAACCGCCCTCTCCAACCCTCCTTCTGCTCTTGCTTTCTTCTTCCTCCTCTCCCTGGATCATCTCCTCTCCGTGCATTCCATCTCCCATGGCTCCCAGGAGCAAGCTTCATGCCACACGTCAGCATCCAACCTCGCCCGAAGCCGGTGAAGGTTCTAGGGCACCAACAGAGCGTCGGAGCAAGCACCGGGATGATCGTCTGTCGGAACTCCTTGTTCTTTCGGGTCTACAACTCACCAGGGTTAGGGGCGCCTTCCAAAAATTTGTCCAGCAACGGTATGTGGACTTCTTCTCCATGGAGGACATATTCGAGGGTTTGCAACCCCTCTTTGACACCCAGGGTTGGACTGTCTTCCTATACTCTCACAAGCGGTATTCCCTGATCGTTGTGACGGAGCTTTTCAACAACATGGAGATTACTGTGGATGAGGAGCTATACACCACGGTCAAAGGTACATCCTTCCAGATCACTTCCAACCTCCTCAGCCGTGCATTACAAATTACCAACTCCGGGGCTGACATTCTTGTCACCCATCTCAATGCCTCGGAGTATTACACCCTGATCACCTGACAGCCATATGACTCTACCAAGGATCATGCCAAACTCAATGTCAATTCCTCCCCCCCCCCCACTTCACCGCATTATCCACCACATCTTCACCACCCTTATTGCTCCTAAAGATGGCAGTAGGGAGCTTGTGACCGAGGTTCACAAGTCCCTTTTCTTCTTCTTCCTTAAGGGCCAGCAGATTAATCTGCCTAAACTCATGCTTGACCTCATCAAGCAATGTTTCAACAATCCTAAGAGGTCAATGCCATATGCTTACCATATCACTTCCCTTTTGTCCTTCATTAGCATTCATATTCCTGAAGGAGAGTTTGTCTCTCTCAAGTCCCGCAACGCATATGATATCACTGCTGCCCATTGGATGGGCTACAAGCTGGTTGCTGGGAGAGTCACCAGGACTCTTAAGGGTTAGGAGCCAGAAGTAGAAGAAGAGTCTGCTGAAGATGAGGATAGTGATGAAGACTCCCATCCGGAGCCAATGGATGTTCAGGGAGAAGCTGAAGATGTTCCGGATGCGGCCGCTCCACAGGTTGCTGCTCAGGATATTCAGACGTTCATGGCAGATCAGATGGCCCAGATGACCCAGCTATTTTCTGCTCGTTTTGATCAGCTCAACACCCGGATGGACACACTTGCTGATTCTCAAGCTACCATTCAGCAGCAGCTTGATCATCTTACAGCGAAGTTTCATGACTTCCATCATCCCGCTGCTTCTGGGAATGACGATGCTTAGCATGTCTAGGATCAATGTGGGGTCATGTAGTTTTTTTTTACTAGTTTGGGTCATGGGTTAGGCAATTATGTCATTTCTCTATTTCCCTTTTGCTTTTGCTTGTGTCATGTACTGGATATCCTTGTGAACTGTGTGTAATTCTCGCTCAATCAATGAAATCACAGTTACTTGTTTTCTTCTATCCATATGTGCATGAGTTATCTTTTTGAATGTTGTCAAAAGGGGGAGAACATCAATTGTAATTTTTGGCATCATCAAAAAGGGGGAGAATGTTGGGTTATAATGTGTATGATGATGATTGAATGCTTAAATGTTTTTTATGATTGACATAATTGGTGTTGCAAACATGATCACGACATGAAAGATATGATCAAATGAAAAATAACTTTATAACCATCTATGCATTCATGATATCTCACTTGGAATGTATTTCATGTAGGAGTGAATGAACACACAAGACAAGCAACAAACTCCAAGTGCAAAAGACTGGAAATACACATCAAGTGTTCACCTGTCGACAGCCAAGAAGCCATGTGTCGACAGATAGACAAGATAGTAACAAACAAGCTTATGGAAGCAAATAAAAAGCAGTAGTTCTCGACAGACAAAGTGCACATGTCGACAGATCAGGCTTGCCAGTCGATAGCCAGAGGTCGCTGTCCATAGCCTAGGATTCCAATGACCAACATGGTTCTGGAAGCCAGTTTCCAGCAGTACCTGTCGACAACCATAGTGTACTTGTCGACAGCCGCAGGATTAGTTGCAACATGTGATCAGCATGTGATCTATATTAGGGTGTTCCCTTCTGACACGACTCTCCAAACTTGAACACCACTATATGTAGATCATATGGAGTTATTTTCCTAGAGAGAAGCCTTCACACCAAAACCCTAAGCAAAGATCAAGAAGAAGGCTTTCCCTGCTCTGCTCTACTTCAACTCTCCTATTTGTTCTAGGAAGATCCATATCGTGTGAGGAGTTAAAGCCGGTTCACCCTCAAGTCAAGCTTCATCTTTGTCATCTGATCGTCACCAACGTGAAGCTTGAAGTTCTTCTGGACGACCACATCGAGGAGTTCATCTTTGGATTTGATCTTCAACTCTGAACTCTTCTTTCTTTCTACTTTTCATTCCTTTGTGTGTGGTAGTGGTTTGAGCGTTCCTTGTGCTTGATCCACGTGTGTGTGCTGTTCTGAGTGTGTGTTTGCCTCAGACACCGTGCGTGTGTGTTGTAGGGTTGAACTTGCTTCATAAGCAGTTTTTCGTGTGTGTGTGTGGATGGTGGACATAGGATACATAAGTTGTGTACTCCGAACCACCTTAAATCATTGTGTCCTGTGGTTTGCACGCTCTATGTTAGATGTATGGTAGGCACGATTATTTGTTCACACGCTTGGTAGATTGCTAATTTCCCAATCACAATCTGCACACACATCTAAGATCGAATTTGACGCACATCTGTTTAAGTTTTCATCAAGTCAGTGTTAACATCGAAAAGAAGGGTAAATTGGTTTTAATCGGTAGTAATCTATTCAACCCCCCTTCTAGATTACTGCTTTAGGTGATTCCGTGCACCTTTCAAGTGTCCTTAAGGGGGACTGTACCCTTGTTTAGTGGGATCTCAAGTGTTTGCGTGGGGACTGGACGTAGGACTCCTTGGGATAGGAGATCCAAATCAGGATAAAATTTCTTGTTGTCTGTGTGATTGTTCTCTTTGCTTTGATTAACACTAACTCTAACTGTCAATCTTAGTGTTGTTTGTCTAGTACTTTATTTACAAGAATTATTCAAGAAAGAATTTTAAGCAATCCATTCACCCCCCCCCCTGGGCTTGCTATCTGGGCAACATTTTAGACTAACAAATTCTCCTATAGTTTTCATGCAACTAATGAATAGTGTGTATCGCCCATACCTCGATAAATTTGTGGTGGTGTTTATTGATGATATACTAATTTACTCCAAGACAAAATAAGAACATGAAGAGCATTTAAGGATAGCATTACAAATCCTGAGGGATAATAAATTGTATGCCAAGCTAAGTAAGTGTGAGTGGTATCCTTTTTGGGCCATGTTGTAACCAAAGATGGTATTACGATGAATCAGTCAAAGGTTGAGGCAATACTAAAGTGGGAAAGACCAACAAATGTCACGAAGATCAGAAGCTGTCTGGGATTAGCAGGATATTATAGAAGATTCATAAAGGACTTCTCCAACGTAGTGCCATTGACCAAGCTGACTAGGAAGGAAATTATATATATGTGGACTAAAGAGTGTGAGAAGAGCTTTAATAGTTTAACGAAGTGTCTGACCTCTGCTCTTGTTCTCGCCCTGCCACAGAAGGGGGAGGATTCGAAATATACTCAGATGCTTCTGGTGCAGGGTTAGGATGTGTCCTAATGCAACAAGGAATGGTAATAGCATATGCCTCTAGACAACTGAAGATCCACGAGGCGAATTATCTGGTACATGATCTGGAATTGGCAGCCGTAGTGTTTGCTCTAAAAATATGGAGGCACTATCTATATGGTGAACAATTTAAAGTCTTCTTTGACCACAAGAGCCTGAAATATCTCTTCTCTCAGAAGGAACTCAACATAAGGCAAAGAAGGTGGTTAGAGTATCTCAAAGATTTTGACTTTTCCATTCAATATCACCCTGGGAAAGCCAATGTGGTGGCAGACGCTCTAAGTAGGCAGCCAGGAGCTTTGCTAGCCAGTATGATGTTGGGTGAATGAAAGTTGCTAGAATAATTTGCAAGCCTAAATTTAGATATGGAAGAGAAGGAGGAACAAATGATGGTTGCTAATATCAAGGTACAATCCAACATACTCACCGAAATCAAAGACATGTAAGGAGCAGATCCCTTCTTAGTTAAAATTAAAGAGAAGCTAGAGCAAAGACCGGATTTCTCTCTGACGCATGATGGGAGAATGTTGTTCCAAGGTAGAACATGCATACTTGATCATGAGGACCTCAAAAAGAAGCTACTAGATGAAGCCCATTGGTCTAAGTATACCATACACCCCGGATCAACAAAAATGTATCAAGACATAAAGAGGTCTTATTGGTGGCCGAATATGAAGAAGGATGTGGCCAACTTTGTGGCACATTGTTTAACATGCCAGAAAGTCAAGGTTGAGCATTTCAGACTAGTTGGGGGATTACTACCACTAGAATTCCCAGAATGGAAGTGGGATAGTGTTGGTATGGATTTCATCATGGGATTGCCCAAGACTAGAGGAGGGTTGGATGCAATATGGGTAATAGTGGACAGATTGACTAAGTCAGCTCATTTCTTGCCAATTAAGAGCAAGTGGACAGTAGATGTGTTGGCTGCACTCTACGTCAAAGAAGTGGTTAGATTGCATGGGGTTCCGCCTACCATAATATTGGATCGGGATCCTAGATTCACCTCACACTTTTGGAAGGGGCTACAGTCAGCACTGGTACCAAATTAAACTTTAGCACTACTTTTCATCCACAGATGGATGGACAAACTAAAAGAACAAATCAAATAGTGGAAGACATGCTCCGAGCTTGTGTGATCGATTTTAGGGGACGCTGGAATGAACAGTTATTTTTAATTAAATTTGCATATAACAACAGCTACCAGGCAAGTATCAAGATGGCACCATTTGAAGCCTTATACGGCAGAAGTTGTAGATCACCTATTTGTTGGGAGGAGGTCAGAGAAAACCAATGGGTCAGACCCGACTTAGTAGAAGCAACTGTCAGGAAGGTCCAAGTTATCTGTGAGCGTCTAAAGATAGCCCAGTCAAGGTAGAAAAGCTATGCAGACAAAAGGAGGAGAGAGTTAGAATTCCAAGTTGGTGACCATGTTTTCCTGAAGGTCTCGCCTTCATGGGGAATTCAAAGATTTGGGATCAAAGGGAAGTTGAGTCCCAGATTTATCGGCCCTTTTGAAATTCTTGAAAGGGTTGGACATGTAGCCTACAGACTAGCATTACCTCCACAATTGGCAACCGTACACAACGTCTTCCACGTATCCATGCTAAGGAGGTATGTGTTTGATGCTGACCATGTGATCCAACATGAAGACCTGGAGATTCGGGAGGACCTAACTTATGACGAGAAATCGATCAAGATATTGGATCGGAAGCTGCAACAACTGAGGAATCGTACAATACCTATGGTTAAGGTCCAGTGGAGTAGGGAAGGAGTTACGAATGCTACCTGGGAATCAGAGGAAAGAATGAAGAAAAACCATCCGGAATTGTTCACAGATATGGCACTGCACCGTCATGCATAAATTTGGGGACCAAATTCTTTTAAGGGAGGGAGGATGTAACACCCCGAAAATTTAATTGATTAAAAATTTAAGAAAATAGTAAATGAATAAAAATGTTCAAATAAAAATAAAATAAAATCATGGCTAGACTCCCAAGAAGTGGAATCAACTATTTAATTTTATCTGGGCCAAACAACTCTTATTGGACCAAAGAACAAAACCTAATGACAAAAATCCCCAAAATTTGTAGGTTTAATTAGGCATAAATTGGAAAGGGCAATTAGGGCAAAATATAAGGCAATTAGACTTCCATGATGACCCAAATTCATGCCCAACCATGTTAGTATGTTTCCTAAAGACTTTACTACTCCAATTGGGAGGGGATCCTCAAATCTTAGAAGGTATCAAGCTAGAACAGCAACCCCACTTTCCTAGTTACATTAGGACTTGAATTAACCCTAGATCTATAAATAATCATCATAACTCTCTTGGGGAAGGGTTACCATCGTGTTGGGGTCATGAGGGGTCGAGCTAGGGCACTAGAGGAGGAGGAGAACCACCACAAACTGGGCTTCTTCTCCAACGATTGTGCTGCTTCGACTTGGAGAAAGACTTCTCTTAGAACCAACCAAAGGTAGGTGTTCCCGGGTTTAAACTAAATGTAGCACATACCACATGAAAGAGCATCAAGTCTAGTTTCATATGCATTTGTTTTTCCCAATTTTGATTAAGCATGTTAGTTGTATTAAGCGTTTTCCAAGGGTCGCGCATGATTAGGGCTTTTAATGTTCCTATCATTTTTCACACATCCCAAGACCAAAATTAGGTCAACCTAAAATCATAGTTCTCTTTTACTCATCATCCCTTACAACTTTCATGTTCATGGTTTTGTCTAAAGAGCCCTAGATCTCGAGTTATAGGCCTTACATGCATGATTACATCAATTTTCACTGTCTTCGGGTTGAACCCTAAATCGCGACCAGACCAGTCGTCGCGATTTAGACACTGGTATCGCGATAGATCGACCCGTCGCGATTACCTTAAAGGCAACAGGCCAAACCGTCATGTTTTAGTGTTGTTCTGATAAGACCGACAACATCAAATTGTGCGCCACATAGAAGTCAGTGTAGGTCTGAATCGCGACCGTATAGTTCGTCACGATTTGGTCTATTTTCCCGCCCTTTTGTGTTTATTTTATATTTAAGGAGTATTACATTAATGCATCGACCATACCTGTCGCATTTCTATTCAGTAATCGATTGTTTACACTAAATGTCTTAAACGCATCTGACAGACCCGTCGCGATTTATTCGCAACAGGTAAACCTGTCGCAATTTAGTGTTCTCACACATAATGGTATTTTGACTGTGTACGGTCTTTAGAATTGCGACGTCCGAACTCGTCACGATTAAGTGGCCAACCCGAGACTGTTTTCTTTACATGTACAGTTAACCATATGCATATCCTACTATGCCATCATGTTATTTAGTTGTTCAATGGCCTAAAAGTCATTAACCCACATGAAAGCTATAAGAACATGAATCTCTATTCTAAATTATCTTAATAATTACTTGACTCTGTCTACCATGTGAATGCTATGTGCTATGTTCATACTCTAGCTTGATAACAATTGGAAGTGTTACATGTTAAAAGTACAGAAATCATGTGATAGTCTTAATTGCTCATACCATGTCATGACTTCTTGTTAATGGCTTTCCGTTATGTTTTAAACCAATGGATTGTGACATTGAGACACGTTCTACACGACACATTGCACTGATAGGCAGCCCTTTCTTGGGGGATTGGAAACTCTCTACTAGTCATTCCGTATTGGCAGACTAGGGACCTTTCCTCTAAGACCTCCGTAAATCTCCGTACTCTGTGGATTCTCTCATGGAGACCGAGTTGGTTATACCATTGAAGTTCCCAGAAGATAGAAAGCACTTTCGTTCTCATCTACTTCTCATGAGAGTGATTTTATTACATGGAAACCAAGCCATTAAATGTAAAGATTGAACTAATGAAATTAAGTTGTTATACTGTCGAAATTTACTCCGGATCATGTCCACTTGCCTTGTTCCTTATAACCATTGACATGATCTTTAGTTCACAACTATCCATTGTTTGGAAATCATATTGGCCATAATTGAAATGGAATTACTAGAAATTATTGGAACTTCGGTTCATGACTATGCCTGTGCATATAAGGGCCCAGTCTGGTCTTGGGAGGAGCACCTGAAATACTTATAATCACGAAAGTATATGATCCAATGAGGTGTCGGGCAATCACCTGAATGAGTGCAAGATTGATCTCGGTAATTTCCACATTGTTATTGAATGATTGATTGATTGATTGAACTGTTATATGAGAAATGGCCAAATCTATTGTACATATCATCGTTATTGAATCCAATACGTCGTTGTCCACTGGAATTCTATGGAATTCAACTTGTGCTATTCATTGTACATGCTATAGATTATTAAATCTCTTCTATTTGACAAATGATCGTACTATCATCCATCCCATTGTTAATCATTCATTCTCATATGATAAATACCATTGGCTTTTGTTTATTGAATCGTTCTCGTACATGTTATACCTTGGAATTGTTCCATATTGTTATTATGATCGTCTTACCATGAGTATTGCATGTTAGTAACTTGCCCAATAAATTGTTAATTACATAAAACATGCCCGCACCATGAGATGTAAATCCTATTGGGGGTTAGCACGCTCACACCTGCTTTCCATAATATTTCAGGTGACGACTATGAAGACAAAGAGCATGATGTGGCTGGGGAAGAGTGATGAGCTTTTCAGAATGTAGCCATCAACATAGCAATGTCAGCCATCAAGTTTAGAGTCACAAGAGTCTGTAGTAGATAGTTATTTCATTGTGTCAATGTACTTGAATTACAATAATGGACCCTATGTTTGGCTCTGATTATGAGGCTGTAAGTAAGATGGATGGAAACGAATAAAGGATTATTTAGCTTGCATTATTATTGTCTCAAGTCTTTCGTTATATTTAGTTGTCACTCTGAATTAATACTTGTACTTGTATCGCTCACGCTCTCTATATTTAATTCCACTACTAAATTTCGAGGCGGGACAACAAGTGTAACTCATAAACACGTTAGCCAGATCGAGCATAACAACTTAACGGAAAGATAAGAACACAGGAATTAACATAAATATTAAGAATTAACATATAAATTCAATTATCAAAAAAGGATCCACAATTAAAGATGGTTAAGTAGCTACATTAACTAATGAAATATCATAAATAACTATCATTACACTAATTACATGACTAGCCAAAAGTAAATCATCTTTAATCGCATTAACCAGACACCGCGTAGCCCTAACCATAAGTTCACTCGGCTAAAACAAAACATAATCTGTTATGACTCGAACAACCAACCAGCATGGCATACGGAGGTAACCACTACCACTATGCGAAGTCCAAGTCAAAAAGTATGACGCTACCACTCGGACCACAGTACCTAGGTAGCTAATCTAGTGTTGGCCCATGCATGGCAGTAAGGATAAACCTAGAGGGGGGGTGAATCGGTTTTCTGAAAATACAAATAAAAATCACCACTTGAAAATTTTGGTTAGTGAATGTAGTTGTATGCAGTAGATAGAGTAGCAGTGCGGAAGCAATTCAAATAATCAATCACACAAATAACATAGAAAAATTTTATCATGGTTCGATACTTCTCAAATGGAAGACCTACGTCCAGTCCCCAAGCAAATCTTGGGATTTTACTAACCAGGGTACAATCCTCCCAAGGATATACAAACCCCCAACTCCCCGCTGGTCCTCTTCCTTTCCGAGTAGGAAGGAAACTCACTTCTGTTATAGGTCAAGAAGCCACCCACCTGGAACAAACCCCAGTGCTGTTTTGCTAGACATAAACCCCTAGCTAGGCTCTGCTGACACCAACCCCATCTAGGTTCTTCCCTTAACAGAAGAGGAACATTGAGTACAGTCCCTCAGTTGGACAGACACCCAGCACTTCGGCTGGTCTTCTCTTCACACAGGAATAGGAACATTGTATACAATCCTACAGTTGGACACAAGCCTTTCTTAGAAAAGAAAGAACAGACTGAGATCTATATAAGATGAACACTAAGGAACTCAAACTCTCAGCTCACAGGCTCTCCCCTAGATTTACAATGATGCACAGAGAGAGTGAAGAGAGAAAAGAAGCTTGAATGCTTGAAGACTTCAGATGGTTGCTTGCGCGCACACTTCT
Source organism: Colocasia esculenta (assembly GCA_014218235.1). NCBI lineage: Eukaryota > Viridiplantae > Streptophyta > Magnoliopsida > Alismatales > Araceae > Colocasia > Colocasia esculenta. The sequence goes on from CM024757.1 coordinate 143,742,574, forward strand.
TCTTGGGATCTAGCTCTTTCTCTCTTGCTTTGAATGTGTATGGCGTTGAGGCTTCTCACTGGATGTACACTCTTTAAATGATTTTCAAGTTTGCTCTCGTGATTTATTCTTCATAGACTTCATCCTTATATGGAGGAAGAAGAGATTCGTTGACAGATGGCCGTTGGAGTTCTTGGATCCGTTGTGACTCTTCTAGCCATTGCTCATCTTCTTCTTCATCTCCTTTCCTTCTTTTTCTGTCTAACAAACATCTTTATGTGTCTAATGGATGCTAACAGCAGGTCCAAGAGTAGAATAGTGCTGCAGACATTTAATGCAAATAGGAACATATTAAACTAGAGAAGTATTCTGACAGGTAGCCCATATCTCTTATGTGCAGGTCCTTGATTTCCGCTGACATCCAGATATGTTAGGTAAGGCCTTTGCTTTTTAGCATAAGGAAGGAGTCCTTTCAGTCATTAATTTCTACTAACTCCTTTGCTTACCTACCCTGATAAGATAGAAGGTACACAAAAGAAGGATTTTCAGTCAATCAGAGAAATAATAAGTTAAACATATGAAGTACATTTGAACTTTCATTTGAGCGCCAAAGACATTTTGAAACATTTGAAATATAGAGGCAATTGATGTTTAAGTATAATAGTAATCCATGTTTCAGAGGCAATCAATGTTTCATAAAGGTAATCGATGTTACAGAGGCAATCAATGTTTCATAAAGGTAATTGATGTTTAAGTGAAGCAATCGATGTTCTGATGCAATCGATGTTTAAATGAAGCAATCGATGTTTGAGACAATCGATGTTCTAAATGAAGCAATCGATGTTTGATTTATAACAGTAAGCGATGTGTAAGTGAAGTAGTCAATGTTATGAGGCAATCGATGTTTATGCAAGATAATCGATGTTTAAAGGGAATCGATGTCTGAACATAATCAATGTTTTAAGATAATCGATATAAGCAATCGATGTGGAAGTAATCGATGTTTCAATGTAATCGATATTTCAATGTAATCGATGTTTAAGTGTAATCGATGTTTCAATGCAATCGATGTTTCAATGTAATCGATGTTTCAAAGTAATCGATGTTTAAGTGTAATCGATGTGAACTTCGACTGGCCACTTCGACTGCCAACATCGATTCATGAAGAAACTTCGAATAAAATAAGTTATTTCTTATGCATAAATAATCTTGAAAAATGGTAATAAATATATTCATGTTATTTAAAATTAAGCATGAGTTTTGTTATCATAAAAATAAAATGATAAAATATAAGAGTGGTTCAATAATCTCCCCCTTTTGGTGATGACAAAACTTATGTGAATTTTCTGACATAAAGAAAAAATCAAGGATTAAACAGAAAATTCATGAGTAAAATACTCTCCCCTTTTTTGTCAATAACAAAAGAGGAAGGATCTTACCATTTGCATTTTCTCTCTTTTGTAAAGATTTCTTACCAATATGTTGTAAGGCCCTCGAATTTCTGTCACATTATTTGTATTTGTGTGTGTATATTTGTGCTTGTATATGTACATACATATTTACGTACGTATTAATTAGTACAATTACGTGTGCATGTGTTTATACTAGATGTAAATAATGCATGTATTGAATGGTGATAGAATGGATACACTACCATATACATATTGCATGTATATATGCATGGCATGCATAGTTTTCTGCATGTTTTAGAGTTCTGGCCGAAGGCCAAATTGGCGTCAATATCAGGACGTCGATGAGGTGTCAGCGTCCACCCATGGACGCCAACACTAATCCTGGCGTCTAACGATGTGGACGTCGATTTCTCTAACCTGCATGCATTGCAGAGCCAGAAATTCCGGAAACAATCCCCAACGGCTCTGAGAGCCATCTTGTCACCCTGTGAGTGGGAGAGAAGCCTCTCCCATATGTCTAAACCCGAATCTGCTCCCCAACCCCTCTCTTCACCCTTTTGCAAGAGAGAAACAAGAGGAGAAAACCCTATTTCGGACTGTGAGAAAACCCCATCTTTGCAGCCCAAAATCCGAACTTCTGAAGCTTTGTCCGGCATTCTACTGCAACTGGAGGCTAGAGGGATCATCGAGGAAGGCCTCCCCGACATTTCTTTGCTGTGGAGATCATCCAAGAGCCCGGAGGAAGGAGATCTTGGAGGACGTTGCTGCACTTCTTGGGACGGCCCAAGGAGAGCTTCTCCGAGCATTTAGATCCATTGGAGCAATTTTCTAGAGGCAAGTGACCCTACCATAAGGTTCCCGTATGAGTCTAGGATGGTTTTAACATTTTGTGTATTTTTCTCTCGAGTCCTAGACCCCCACATTCACCCCATCTTGAGAGCTCGGGTCTGTGTTCTGCACAGATCTGCATTGACGGCAAAGTCCCTGGTCGCTAAGATCATGCTTAGCGTCCATCGACGATGACGTTGACCCTAAATTAGCGGCCAGAGACCGCCGCCAAGTTCATCTGGACAAAACAGCAACCTATTCTGCCCTCCTATACGATTATTTTCGATATGTTTCACGATGAGGATATACTGTAAATCATTTATATGTATGTATAATGTTGAGGTGATGAATGTGGTGTGTGGATGGATAAGTTATGATGTGTGGTGGTGAATTTTAGAGATTATTATCCCATGAAATTTCAAGCATGATTTGTTGGTGATCTTGCCAATCCATGTTTTATGATTAGGACCAGTCTGAGTGCCCTAAGTTTTGTCAGATCATGAAGTTAGTGGATCAGTATATGTGTACTCAAATTTTGATAAATTGTCCATGCTTGCATAAATTGCTATTAATTTCGGTTCGGTAAATAAAAAGGCATGCAAGAAAGAATTGTTGTGATCGACCTATGGTTGTATGATTTAGGATAATTCTGTATTTTCAGATCATGCATATAACAGTTAGTCTCTGTTCGGAAATTTTGGAAAATTCTCCATGCTTATCTGAATTATTACGCTTTCTGAAATTGAATTTAGAAAAGCATGTGTAGGGTTATAAAACCTTGAGAAAATGGTATGTTACTCAGAAAACTCTGAAGAAATTCTATGATTATGGGCATGTTAGGGTTCAGACAGTAAGTGGCAAAAATGTATGATGGTGTTAAACTCCATGTCAACTTAAATTATGAATGGCATGCTAAATAGGTATTTGATTTTCTGTAAATTCTATTTAGCTCAGAAAAATCTGAAAAATTGAATGTATGATCTTGAACCCGAAAATAGCATGTGGTTAAATTTCCAGGTTGTTTGGACTAGTATATAAGGAGTTATAAACTTTTCCATGTGAAATGTAAAAATTTATGCATGTCACCGTAAAGTGATTAGATATCGTTTAAACCCAACCTGATTGGTGAATTTACTGTGTGTTAAACTCTTGAAATCTGTAGTGTCATGTCAGGAAAACAGAGATATGCATGTGAGTGAGAAAGTGAATGGGATGAAAAGTGATATGTGTAAAACCATGTGTAAAATCGGTAAAATGTGTAACTGTGCCAATGTGACACTGCTTCCGTAGAGGGCAGTGGAACTGTATCAGGGAAAAGTCCCCCTGAGAAAGTTCAATGTGTAAGTGACCCTAAGGGCATTAGGGGGAAATCCTGGAGGTGGACAAGTACCACTGGTTAGGGTGGAGACTTGTTCTCCCGGTCTGCGCAGTCCAAGAGTCGCCATTGTAATGCCTAGATGGTGTCTATGTGTAATGTGATATGTATATGTCCTTCTTTGGTGGTTTGGACTATGTGTCACGGCACCTAAAATGTGAATGTGTAATGTGTAATGTGTATGTGTTCAAGTGTTAATGTGTAAGTGAACAATGTGAATTGTGTATGCGCAAAGTGCAACCATGCGAATTGGAAACTTGTGTAAAGAAAATGTGAAACTAAAAATGTGAGAATATGACATTGAAATCCATGTGAGACAAATCTGAAACCATGTGAAATCAGTAATTTCATGTTGTTATCATCATGTTTATATATGCGAAAATGTCTATGTATGTGCTTAAAAACATGTAAATTCCATGCTAGTTGTGTTTTCCCTTCATATATGCACAGTGTTCATGTTGGTAGCTCTCATGTCTTGGTTCTTTAAAGGCAAAATTTCACGAGTAAATTGAGTAGAGAGCATGTGATAGGTAAGTTTTATTCTTAGAAATCTGAAAGCATGATCCATGTTTAATTGTAGAACTTACATGATAGGTTGCAACTTTCAAATGACTAGCATGCCATATGTTGAAATTTGTGAATGTGCATGTAAAAACCGCTATGACTTATACGTGTATGTTATGAGTAGTGTTGTTTGCTGAGTCTTTAAGACTCACTTCTTGCTTCGGCGTACAGGTATAGACGGTGACAAGACCCTCGTGGAGGAGACGGTAGAGACGGACTCCGAGCGCGGAGTTTAGATTGTTGGAGCAGTGTACCCCTTTTGTGTTTTCATAGTATGTAAGAACTTGAATATTGTATTAGTTTATCATGGAAAAAGGCATTATTGTGGACATCCATGTATTAAATTTTCAGCAATTTAAATTATGTGAACTTTTAGCTCTTAACGTTAATTGCAAATTTCATGTATGTTTAATGTGGATGATGAATGAATGAAGACAGTTGTCTTTTACTTCCACTACTATGTTCGTATATTCGCGTGTATCTCAGCTGTTTGTATCGTTTGGATAAATGTCCCACTGTGATGACGCTTGCTATACCGACGTGGGTTGGTATAACCGTACCGGTATAATGAGGGCCGTCACAGAGATTGGTATCAGAGCGACCGGTTGAGATTGCACATGAATATACCTAGGTCATCATCCCCATTGCATGCTAAGTATGTCCACATGTGTAGAAAACACTAATAAGAAGTGAAAGATAGATAAGAAAATGGTTAGAAAACTTAGTAACCTAGCTCTAATAGTGGCTGAAATTTTATTACAGCCATGGCTTCGAGAGATAGGCGTGGTGGAGCGTCGGCCCGTGAGGACGAGCCGCGACGTGACGAGCCGGCGGAGCAGCAGGCCCCGGCACCGCCAGGTCTTGTACTTCCCCCACCGCCGCCTGTGGATTACGGAGTATTCATGCAAGGTCTGGTGCAAGCCATGCAGACGCAGGCTCATACCCAGGCAGCACTCCAGGCACAGTTGGAGGCTCAGGTTAGACTAATGAAATGATTAATAGTCTGTTTTAAATTGCTTATGTGATATTATGTTGATTGTATATTGCTTGATGTGTGTTATAGCATGCTCAGGACCAGCTCAGGACCATGGTGGACCCTCTACCATGGAGAGATTCAAGAGGATGACCCCACCCTCTTTTAAGGGGGAGAGTGATCCATTAATGGCAGAGAGTTGGTTAAGGGAGACAGAGAAAATCTTCCGAGCCATCAGGTGCCCTGATGAGGATAAGGTGACATTAGCCACCTACATGCTACAGGTAGGCTTTTAATTTTGTATGTTTGTATGTTCTGCTTAATTTAGAATTTGTTAGTTGGTGCTTATGAAGGTGTATTGCAGGAGAGAGCGGATGTTGGTGGTCCTCCCTACTACGTACACGCTTTGAGGACGGAGCAGTAGACGTGGCGTGGGACGCGTTCGTGAGGCTCTTTCGAGCCAAGTTCGTCCCAGAGCATATCCAGGACAAGATGGAGCAGGAATTTCTCTCCCTAACGCAAGGCTCCATGACTGTGCTGGAATACGAGGCAAGGTTTTCTGAACTTTCTAAGTATGCACCGCATATCGTAGAGGATGAGCGCAGGAAGACGAAGAAATTCGTGATGGGACTCAAGCCATCACTGCGGACGAGACTCGTGGCGTTTGACCACCGCACGTTGGACGAGGCCCTCAGCGCTGCTTGTAGGCAGGAGGGAGAGATGGAGCAATATCTGGAAGAAAAGAAGGCTTCGCAGAAGAGGCCAGCATCGACTTTCCAGCGGCAAGACAAGAAGAAAACGGTGTACCAGACACCGCAGCGATCCGTGACAGTCAGCAACTCTCAGGTACCTTCTGTACGTTCCCCTGGTGTGAAGAAAGAGTGTCCCCATTGCGGGAAGACACATGGTGGTTCCGAGTGTTGGTTGGTAGCGGGTAGATGCTTGAAGTGCGGGAGCAGCGACCACAAGATCAAAGATTGCCCAAGACTTCAACAGGGAGCTCAGCGTGGAGCTCCAGCCCCAGCAGTAGTGGCAGCCGCGCCAGCTACGGGAAGACCAGGAAGGCCTCGAGCCCCAGCTAGAGTGTTTGCTTTAGCTCGCGAGGACGCCGAGCAGGCGGAGCATGTCACCGAAGGTACGGTTTTGCTTCTAGGTGTGCACGCTCGGGTTTTGTTTGATACGGGTGCTACTCACTCGTTCATTTCCGAGCGGTTCGCTAGGCAGTTAGCCCTAGAGTCAGGCGTAGAGTCTGAGGATTTAGAGGTCCCTTTGTCTGTGCACACCCCTGCGGGTACGGTATCGACTAGGAAGTGCATTCCGTCGTTACCTGTGTGCATTGAGGATAGAATCCTAGATGGGTGTTTCTTCTTGCTAAAGATGAAGGACTATGATGCTATTCTTGGTCTGGATTGGCTAAAGGAGCACTATGCGTTAGTGGATTGTCGTCGAAAGAGGATTGTTTTCCGCATTCCTGGTGAGGACGAGTTCTCTCATCCCTTGCCAAGGAACTTGGCTGGAAAGTTAGTCATCTCTGCCATGAAGGCGATGCGCATGGTAAACAAGGGTTGTGACGCTTTTCTTGCCAGCTTGGTGTTAGTGCCAGAGGCTGATGAGTCACTTACTCTTGCGGAGATTGAGGTAGTGCAGGATTTTCCAGACGTCTTTCCTGATGACTTGTCTGGATTGCCACCGGATAGAGAGATAGAGTTTACCATAGAGTTGCTTCCGGGCACCTCTCCTATCTCGAAGGCTCCATATCGGATGGCACCTACGGAGTTAGCCGAGTTGAGGAGGCAGTTGCAAGAGTTGCTTGATAAGGGATTTATTCGCCCTAGTGTTTCCCCTTGGGGCGCACCTGTATTATTCGTCAAGAAGAAAGACGGGTCACTTAGGTTGTGCATTGACTATAGGAAGTTGAACCAAGTGACTGTGAAGAACAGGTATCCCTTACCTCGTATTGATGACTTGTTTGACCAGTTGCGAGATGCATCAGTCTTTTCTAAGATTGACTTGCGATCTGGTTATCATCAGTTGAGGATTCAGAGTGAGGATGTGTCCAAGACAGCATTTAGATCTCGTTATGGACATTATGAGTTCTTGGTCCTTCCTTTCGGATTGACCAATGCCCCTGCAGCGTTCATGGATCTCATGAACCGGGTGTTTAGGCCTTATCTAGATAGCTTTGTTGTAGTGTTTATTGACGACGTGTTGGTCTACTCTCCGGATGAGGCCACACAATGTCATCATCTGAGGCTAGTGTTGGAGGTTCTTCGTGAGCACAAGCTGTATGAAAAATTCAGCAAGTGCGATTTTTTTGTTGCGTGAGGTTCATTTCCTCGGGCATGCCATCTCCGGCGCTGGTGTTGCAGTTGATCCAGCGAAGGTCTAGGCAGTTATGGATTGGGAGGTTCCAAAGACCCCTTCGGAGATTCGTAGTTTTATTGGGTTAGCTGGTTACTATCGGCGATTCATTGAGGGTTTCTCATCAATCGCCGCCCCCTTGACAAAGCTAACCAGGAAGGGTGAGAGGTTCGTATGGTCTGAGGCATGTGAGCGTAGCTTCCAGCTATTGAAGGCTAAGCTTACTTCTGCTCCGGTATTGGTATTGCCTAGTGGTCTAGAGGGCTTTGCCATTTATATGGATGCATCTCGGATTGGTTTAGGCTGTGTGCTCATGCAGCAAGAAAGGGTAGTGGCTTATGCTTCTCGTCAGTTAAAGGAGCATGAGAAGAACTATCCGACTCATGACTTGGAGCTCGCAGCAGTGGTTCATGCACTAAAGATCTGGAGGCACTATCTTTATGGTGTCAGATTTGAGGTGTTTACCGACCACAAGAGCTTGAAGTATCTTTTCTCCCAAAAGGAATTAAACCTGAGGCAGAGAAGATGGATTGAGTTCTTGAAGCACTATGACTTCGACCTTCAGTATCACCCTGGAAGGCGAATGTCGTAGCGGATGCGCTTAGTAGAAAGAGGTCTTCGCTCCAGCAGGATTGGAAGATGTTGGAGGATGCGGCGTACTCTATGACCGAGTTAGAGCCATCGCTGTGTCAGGCTTTTGTAGCTCAGCTATCCCTTAGATCCTCTGTTTTGGATGAGGTGATCGAGCAACAGGAAGCCGACCCTAGATTGTTAGAATTAGTGGGTAAGGCGGGCATTGCTCGTGATGAGGACGGTGTGATTAGATTTCAGCACCGTGTTTGTGTCCCTGATTTAGTAGATGTCTGTGAGCATGTGTTAGCAGAGGCTCATAGATCACGATTCTCTATTCATCCGGGTAACACTAAGATGTATCAAGACCTGAAAAGATCATTTTGGTGGTCCGGCATGAAGAAGGATGTTGCGGATTATGTGTCTAGGTGTTTGGTGTGTCAGCAAGTGAAGGCCGAGCGACAGCAACCATCCGGCCTTATGCAGAGGATGGATATCCCAGTATGGAAGTGGGAAGCTGTCACTATGGACTTCGTTTCGGGTTTGCCTCGATCTAGAAGGGGCAATGACTCGATTTGGGTAGTTGTAGATAGATTCTCGAAGACTGCTCATTTCTTGCCTATGAAGAAGAAGCAGTCAGTAGAGAGTTTAGCTAGATTGTATGTGAGTGGTATCATTAGATTGCATGGTGTGCCGAAGTCGATCATTTCGGATCGAGATCCGAAATTTACTTCGAGGTTGTGGAAGGGTCTTTAGGATGCTTTAGGTTCGGAGCTGAAGCTCAGTTCGGCGTTTCATCCCCAGACCGATGGACAGTCCGAGAGGACTATCCAGACGCTCGAGGATATGTTGAGAGCGTGTGTTCTGGATTGGAAGGATGATTGGGAGCGTCATTTACCTCTTGTGGAGTTCGCATACAACAACAGCTTTCATGCTAGTATTGGTATGGCTCCATTCGAGGCGTTGTATGGTAGGCCTTGCAGATCTCCGTTATGTTGGGAGGAGACTGGTGATAGGCAGTTGATCGGACCGGAGTTAGTTCAGGAAACTTCGGATAAGATCCAGCTTATCAGGAAGAGGCTTGTTGCGGCACAGGATAGGCAGAAGAGTTATGCCGACAACAGGAGAAAGGATTTGGAGTTCGAGGTTGGCGATCATGTCTTCTTGAAGATATCGCCTACTCGTGGTGTCGTTAGATTTGGCAGGCATAGCAAGCTAAGCCCTAGATTCATTGGCCCATATGAGATTCTCAGACGTTTGGGCAGCGTGGCATATGAGCTAGCATTACCCCCAGCTTTGGCTAGCGTTCACCCTGTATTCCACGTATCTATGCTCAGGAAGTATGTTCGAGATCCGTCTCATGTGATTAGTCATGAGCCAGTGGAGATCCAGCCAGATCTTTCGTATGTCGAGCAACCAGTAGCTATTCTTGACCGGAAGGTTCAGCATCTCCGGAACAAGAGTATTGCGTCGGTGAAAGTTCTCTGGCGGAACTTCTCACGAGAGGAGGCTACTTGGGAGCTTGAGGATGCGATGAAGAAGAAGTATCCCCTTTTGTTTGAGTAGTGTCGTTCTAACTTCGAGGACGAAGTTTCTTTAAGGGGGAGAGGGTGTAAGGCCCTCAAATTTCCGTCGCATTATTTGTATTTGTGTGTGTATATTTGTGCTTGTGTATGCATATACATATTTACGTACGTATTAATTAGTACAATTACGTGTGCATGTGTATACTAGATGTAAATAATGCATGTATTGAATGGTGATAGTATGGATACACTACCATATACATATTGCATGTATATATGCATGGCATGCATAGTTTTCTGCATGTTTTAGAGTTCTGGCCGAAGGCCAGATTGGCGTCAATATCAGGACGTCGATGAGGTGTCAACGTCCACCCATGGACGCCAACACTAATCCTGGCGTCTAACGATGTGGACGCCGATTTCTCTGACCTGCATGCGTTGTAGAGCCAGAAATTCTGGAAACAAGGTAGCTCACCCATTTGGGAGCTGTCCCCAACGGCTCTGAGAGCCATCTTGTCACCCTATGAGTGGGAGAAAAGCCTCTCCCATATGTCTAAACCCGAATCTGCTCCCCAACCCCTCTCTTCACCCTTTTGCAAGAGAGAAACAAGAGGAGAAAACCCTATTTCGGACTGTGAGAAAAGCCCATCTTTGCAGCCCAAAATCCGAACTTCTGAAGCTTTGTCCGGCGTTCTACTGCAACTGGAGGCTAGAGGGATCATCGAGGAAGGCCTCCCCGACATTTCTTTGCTATGGAGATCATCCAACAGCCCGGAGGAAGGAGATCTTGGAGGACGTTTCTGCACTTCTTAGGACAGCCCAAGGAGAGCTTCTCTGAGCATTTAGATCCATTGGAGCAATTTTCTAGAGGCAAGTGACCCTACCATAAGGTTCCCGTATGAGTCTATGATGGTTTCAACATTTTGTGTATTTTTCTCTCGAGTCCTAGACCCCCACATTCACCCCATCTTGAGAGCTCGGGTCTGTGTTCTGCACAGACCTGCATTGACGGCAAAGTCCCTGGTCGCTAAGATCATGCTTAGCGTCCATCGACGATGACGTTGACCCTGAATTAGCGGCCAGAGACTGCCGCCAAGTTCATCTGGACAAAACAGCAACCTGTTCTGCCCTCCTATACGATTATTTTCGATATGTTTCACGATGAGGATATACTGTAAATCATTTATATGTATGTATAATGTTGAGGTGATGAATGTGGTGTGTGGATGGATGAGTTATGATGTGTAGTGGTGAATGTTAGAGATTATTATCCCATGAAATTTCAAGCATGATTTGTTGGTGATCTTGCCAATCCATGTTTTATGATTAGGACCAGTCTGAGTGCCCTAAGTTTTGTCAGATCATGAAGTTAGTGGATCAGTATATGTGTACTCAAATTTTGATAAATTGTCCATGCTTGCATAAATTGCTATTAATTTCGGTTCGGTAAATAAAAAGGCATGCAAGAAAGAATTGTTGTGATCGACCTATGGTTGTATGATTTAGGATAATTTTGTATTTTCAGATCATGCATATAACAGTTAGTCTCTGTTCGGAAATTTTGGAAAATTCTCCATGCTTATCTGAATTATTACGCTTTCTAAATTGAATTTAGAAAAGCATGTGTAGGGTTATAAAACCTTGAGAAAATGGTATGTTGCTCAGAAAACTCTGAAGAAATTCTATGATTATGGGCATGTTAGGGTTCAGACAGTAAGTGGCAAAAATGTATGATGGTGTTAAACTCCATGTCAACTTAAAGTATGAATGGCATGCTAAATAGGTATTTGATTTTCTGTAAATTCTATTTAGCTCAGAAAAATCTGAAAATTTTAATGTATGATATTGAACCCGAAAATAGCATGTGGTTAAATTTTCAGGTCGTTTGGACTAGTATATAAGGAGTTATGCACTTTTCCATGTGAAATGTAAAAATTTATGCATGTCACCGTAAAGTGATTAGATATCGTTTAAACCCAACCTGATTGGTGAATTTACTGTGTGTTAAACTCCTGAAATCTGTAGTGTCATGTCAGAAAAACAGAGATATGCATGTGAGTGAGAAAGTGAATGGGATGAAAAGTGATATGTGTAAAACCATGTGTAAAATCGGTAAAATGTGTAACTGTGCCAATGTGACACTGCTTCCGTAGAGGGCAGTGGAACTGTATCAGGGAAAAGTCCCCCTGAGAAAGTTTAATGTGTAAGTGACCCTAAGGGCATTAGGGGGAAATCCTGGAGGTGGACAAGTACCACTGGTTAGGGTGGAGACTTGTTCTCCCGGTCTGCGCAGTCCAAGAGTCGCCATTGTAATGCCTAGATGGCGTCTATGTGTAATGTGATGTGTATATGTCCTTCTTTCGTGGTTTGGACTATGTGTCACGGCACCTAAAATGTGAATGTGTAATGTGTAATGTGTATGTGTTCAAGTGTTAATGTGTAAGTGAACAATGTGAATTGTGTATGCGCAAAGTGCAACCATGCGAATTGGAAACTTGTGTAAAGAAAATGTGAAACTAACAATGTGAGAATATGACATTGAAATCCATGTGAGACAAATCTGAAACCATGTGAAATCAGTAATTTCATGTTGTTATCATCATGTTTATATGTGCGAAAATGTCTATGTATGTGCTTAAGAACATGTAAAATCCATGCTAGTTGTGTTTTCCTTCATATATGCACAGTATTCATGTTGGTAGCTCTCATGTCTTGTTCTTTAAAGGCAAAATTTCACGAGTAAATTGAATAGAGAGCATGTGATAGGTAAGTTTTATTCTTAGAAATCTGAAAGCATGATCCATGTATTTAATTGTAGAACTTTCATGATAGGTTGCAACTTTCAAATGACTAGCATGCCATATGTTGAAATTTGTGAATGTGCATGTAGAAACCGCTATGACTTATACGTGTATGTTATGAGTAGTGTTGTTTGCTGAGTCTTTAAGACTCACTTCTTGCTTCGGCGTACAGGTATAGACGGTGACGAGACCCTCGTGGAGGAGACGGTAGAGACGGACTCCGAGCGCGGAGTTTAGATTGTTGGAGCAGTGTACCCCTTTTGTGTTTTCATAGTATGTAAGAACTTGAATATTGTATTAGTTTATCATGGAAAAAGGCATTATTGTGGACATCCATGTATTAAATTTTCAGCAATTTAAATTATGTGAACTTTTAGCTCTTAACGTTAATTGCAAATTTCATGTATGTTTAATGTGGATGATGAATGAATGAAGACAGTTGTCTTTTACTTCTGCTACTCTGTTCGTATATTCGCGTGTATCTCAGCTGTTTGTATCGTTTGGGTAAATGTCCCACTGTGATGACGCTTGCTATACCGACGTGGGTTGGTATAACCGTACCGGTATAATGAGGGCCGTCACATATGTTGTGAGATTGAAGGAGATGGGTTCAACAATACTTGTGATGAATTTACATCTCCCCTTATTACTTTCTCCCCTTTGATGTGAGGCTCCCCCTCAGTTCATGGCTCTCCCTTGATGTGAGGCTCTTGTTGGGTTTGATCTTATTGTTTACTTGACATATCCACTTGTTGTTTTGTCAAGTCTTCAAGAGTTTTATCTGCATTGATCTTATAAAGGAGACAAAAATACTTGCAAGGATGTTAGTAGCACTGTTGTTTAAAGAATATAATAGCAAAAAGAAAATGTAAGTTTAAACAAAAAACTAAAAATTAAGGATGACTACTTCCTCTTCAGATTGGAATGAAGTGAAGAGTTGGTAGTCACCATTCGGATGCTCTTGAGCATCCTCTAACCATACCAATTTGAATGCCTTCTTATCAAGAGTAGATATGCATTTTCTTCTTCTTCTTCTTCTTCTTCAGTGTTGGAGCTGTATGAGGAGTTCTTTTCTTAAGGTGCTGCTTGGAACTTATGTGCTTTACCCTCAACTTCTTTTTCATCTTAAGCTTCTTTAACACTAACCTCTTTAGGGATATCTTCTTTGAGAAAAATCTGAGTCTCCCCCTCAATATGAGGTTCTTCCTTTATATCTTCTTCTTCATGTGGAAGGATGTCTTTCTGAGCTTCTTTAGAAATTTTGAGCATCAGTGTCCTTCTTGTCTTGAACTTCGACCACAATGGGTTCTCCTTCATATGTGAGTTTTAGTTTGTCCCACATGTCTTTGGCTGTTTTGCACACTAATATCTAGTTGAATTTTTGCATGGATAGTGCATATGACATGAATCTCTTAGCCATGCTATTTAATGATATCATTCTCTTGTTGTTGTTTGACCATTCTTCCTTTGGCTTTGATATTACAAAGTCACCATCTTCAATAATGCTCCATAGTAGATAGTCGCAGCCTTGTAGAAAGAATTTCATCCTTATCCTCCAGTAGGTGTAATCGCCATCAAAGAGTGGAGGCAGGAAGATGGATTAGCCTTTTGCAAAACCTTGAGCTGCCATTTGATCTTTGCTCTGAGATCGTTAGATGTTCTTGAAGTTTAAAGACCAATGCACTCTGATACCACTTGTCGGTATCAGATGAATGAAAGAGCTTGGCTTTGATGCCACTTGGTGGCCCACGGATGGCAATAAGGATAAACCTAGAGGAGGGTGAATAGGTTTTCTGAAAATACAAATAAAAATCACCACTTGAAAATCTTTGGTTAGTGAATGTAGTTGTGTGCATTAGATAGAGTAGCAGTGCAGAAGCAATTCAAACAATCAATCACACAAATGAACATAGAGAATTTTATCCTGCTTCAGTACTTCTCAAATGGAAGACCTACATCCAGTCCCCAAGTAAATCTTGGGATTTCACTAACCAGGGTACAATCCCCCCAAGGATATACAAACCCCCAGCTCCCCGCTAGTCCTCTTCCGTTCGGAGTAGGAAGGAAACTCATTTATGTTACAGGTCAAGAAGCCACCCTTCTGCAACAAACCCCAGTGCGGTTCTGCTAGACTTAAACCCCTCAGCTAGGTTCTGCTGACACCAACCCAGCTAGGTTCTTCCCTTAGCACAAGGGGAATACTGAGTACAGTCCCTCAGCTTGACAGATACCCAACACTTTGGCTGGTCTTCTCTTCACACAGGAAGAGGAACATTGTATACAGTCCTACATCTAGACACAAGTCTTTCTTAGAAAAGAAAGAACATACTAAGAGCTATCAAGATGAACACTAAGGAACTCAAACTCTCAGCTCACAGACTCTCCCCTAGATTTACAATGATGCACAGAGAGAGTGAAGAGAGAAAAGAAGCTTGAATGCTTGAAGACTTCAGATGGTTGCTTGCACGCGCACTTCTTCTTGGGGTCTAGCTCTTTCTCTCTTGCTTTGAGTGTGTATGGCGTTGAGGCTTCTCACTGGATGTACACTCTTTGAATGATTTTCAGGTTTGCTCTCTTGATTTGTTCTTCATAGCCTTCATCCTTATATGGAGGAAGAAGAGATCTGTTGACAAATGGTCGTTGGAGTTCTTGGATCTGTTGTGACTCTTCTAGCCATTGCTCATCTTCTTCTTCATCTCCTTTCCTTCTTCTTCTGTCTAACAGACATTTTCATGTGCCTAACGGATGCTAACAACAAGTCCAAGAGTAGAATAGTCCTACAGACATTTAATGCAAATAGGAACATGTTAGACTAGAGAAGTCTTCTGACAGATAGCCCATACCTCTTATGTGCAGGTCCATGATTTCCGCTAACATCCAAATATGTTAGGTAAGGCCTTTGATTTTTAGCATAAGGAATGAGTCCTTTCAATCCTTAATTTCTGCTAATTCCTTTGCTTATCTACCCTGATAAGATAGAAGGTACATAGCAAAAGGATTTTCAGTCAATCAGAGAAATAATAAGTTAAACATATGAAGTACATTTGAACTTTCATTTGAGCGCCAAAGACATTTTGAAACATTTGAAATATAGAGGCAATCAATGTTTAAGTATAATAGTAATCCATGTTTCAGAGGCAATCAATGTTTCATAAAGGTAATTGATGTTATAGAGGCAATCGATGTTTCATAAAGGTAATCGATGTTTAAGTGAAGCAATCGATATTCTAATGCAATCGATGTTTAAATGAAACAATTTATGTTTGAGACAATCGATGTTCCGAATGAAGCAATCGATGTTTGATTTATAACAGTAATCGATGTGTAAGTGAAGCAGTCGATGTTATGAGGCAATCGATGTCTGAACATAATCGATGTTTTAAGATAATCGATATAAGCAATCGATGTTTTAATGTAATCGATGTTTCAATGTAATCGATGTTTCAATGCAATCGATGTTTCAATGTAATCGATGTTTCAATGTAATCGATGTTTAAGTGTAATCGATGTGAACTTCGACTGGCCACTTCGACTGCCAATATCGATTCATGAAGAAACTTCGAATAAAGCAAGTTATTTCTTATGCATAAATAATCTTGAAAAATGGTAATAAATATATTCATGTTATTTAAAATTAAGCATGAGTTTTGTTATCACCAAAATAAAAGGATAGAATATAGGAGTGGTTCAACATCTAGGACCTACTCTAGACAAGAAACCACAAGAAAACCCTCTTTGTCTCGCAGCTACAAATGAAAGGTCCAACTATGGCTTCACAACAACAGTGCGTAAGTCAAAGAATTGTGAAAATCAACCAACACCACCTGCAGCAACACACGCTGCGTGTCACGCCCTAATATTTAGCAGCGGAATAAATATCAAGGTGCGTGAACGATACAAATAGACATATCACAGTTGAATAGCGCAGAGTCATAAATTAAACGCAATAACACATTTGAGACCATAATATTGTCACCAAAAGTATACTTTATTCCATTTCAATTCACTAGTTAATACCTTACATAAGAAGAACCAACTAAAGGGTCCCTTATTCAAATGAAAATATTTCACTAATACATAGACTACCTAAATATCTATTCCTAATACTTCATCTCCTCAATGTCGGGTGCTCATCACTCTTGCCCTGCCCTATTGGACTCCACTGGCTCCTCATCACTACCTGAAAAGGACAGGATGATAGGGTGAGTGAACTAGCTCAGTAGGATTTACATCTCAATATTGTGTGGGCACTAGTATACATGATTAACATTGTAAATAGGCAGATATGCACATGAACATGATGACAATGCATGCAATACTAACAGGTTGAATAGCGAAATAAAACGGATGTCATATCAAATCAAATATCGAATTGCATATACAATGGACAGGTAATTCAAGAGTAGAATCATATCAAAAGGAATTGGCCATATTCATACAGATATCATGTATTCACATGAACAGACATATCATATCAAATCAAACTTATCATATCATATCAAACGAAGGCACATTCCCACAAATCTTGCATATCGTATCAGTGCCATGCCAAGCACCACAAGTCCATACTCCTGCTGTTAATAAGTACATTGGGGCACTCTTGCCCAGGACCAAACAGGGCCCCTATTGCACAGGCATTGGTCAAATGGACTGAAGTCCTACGTTGTGCCGAACAAACATATTCATATCATGGCCACGAAATTTCAATAATAAGCTCAATGTAATAAGAACAAGATCATCATAGAGTCAAGGTGTGACAAATAGCTCAAGAGAACAAATGGGCAATATAACGACGTATCTTATGTTTCATAATTCATTAATGTCTTGACATGAGGATGACTAATGATAGATCGTACGAGGAACATGTGCTCTCTATCTCCAGAGTACTTCATGGTACAACCAGCTCACTCTCTATGTGGGAATCCATAGAGAACGGAGACTTACGGAGGTCTTAAGGAAAAGATAGGTAGTCTGCCAATTCGGAATGACCGGCAGAGAGCTCCCAATTCCCCAAGAAGGGTGTGCCTAATCATGCAAATGTGTAAGTGACGTGTCACGGATCTTTCCTAAACATGTATGCAATTTATGAACAAATAATTGAAACATCGGAAAGCATATAACTAAGGAAAAACTCACATGCAAATAATTGTGGAAACTTAACTAACACGTCCATGCTAACATGTATTCATCCACATATTCATATCAAATTCTTATCATATCAAATTGACAATAAGTAAGATCACAAGATAATTAATCAAATGAACATAAGGTCAATCATAATTACAAATTAGAATCATATTCATATCATTACCATTTTTCAATGGGTTGATTGCTTTTAGGTCCATGCATACTATATAACACCATGCACTTGCTGATAGACCAAGAAGACTAACAAGCTAACTGACTCGCCAAAAAGTATAGTATCGGGTCGGTCTGTGAATAGTGTCCAACACAGTGGACGTTTTTCCAAACACGGTGTACAGGTAAACAGGTCAAACCATGCAGAAAAGTGAATCACGTCGACCTGGTATGCCACCTTTCATACTGAATCGCATCGGGGTATAACGACGCATTAAACTAAATTCATTAAATAAATCGACGAGCGGGAAAACGGCATGAAACGCGTACGGGGATCCTGCCGCAGTTCAGACCGGGCACAGACTCCCACGTGGCGCGAAGGCCCACGCGTGGGTTGACTGGTCAGTGCGTGAATTGCACCTGACCTCACGGTCATGATTTAGAGAATCGCACCGGCCAAAGCCAATGCGAAACCAGGTGCGGGAATCGCGTCGCCTGTAGCGGACGCGATTCCAAATGCTGCCCGAAAATGTAGGAAAACACAGAAAACCTCTTACTATGCTTATATCTCCCTATCTAATGACATTTAGACAAAATGCTTAACATGAAAACTGACCAGGAAAACTATTGGAAGAACTTTGATGTTGGGGGTTTGACCTAATTCGGTCTCGAATCTTGTGAAAAATATGAAGAACGTAAAGGTCAAGTGCAACCTGAAAACATAGGATCATGCAGTGGCTCTCTTACCATGCTTATAACTCTCTAACAAATGACTTTTAGATAAAGTTTTCAACACAAAATATGACGGGGACTTCTAGTGGCATAACTTCTATGATGGGAGTTTAGTCCAATTCAATCTCGAATTGTGTGCATAATAAGAAGAATGTAAAAAGCCATAACTGTGCGCGACTTAGAGAAAACGACTAGAACTCAATGTATACTCCATGAAAATTAGGCAAATCAAGTGCGTATGAACCTAGACCCGATGCTCTACAAGATGGTATGTGTTTCATTTAATATTGGCCTGAGAACACCTACCTTTGAATGCTAAGAACTCCCTGTAGGTTTCTGGGTCGATGCAGAACGAGGTTGAGAAAGATCATGTTTTTCCCAACCGTTCTCCTCTCCTCCAGTGCCCTAGGCTTGCTTCTCACGACCCCAACCTGTTGCTAAACCTTCCCTAAACGTTTTGTGATGAACTCTTATAGTTTTAGGGTTCTATTGCATATCCTAATGGGACTAGGAAAGGGGCCAGCGGGTTTAGCATGACACCTTCCAAAATTTGAGATTCTCTCACCCAAAGGAGGTAGCAAAGGTTTAGGAAACCACCTCTTAGGGTTGGGGCCGGTTTTGACTTACCTTGTATGACTAATTACCCTAATTTTAACCCTAAATTGCCCTCCCTAATTATTGCATAATTACATACATATATTTCTGGGTATTTTCTTATCCCAATTTTTATCCTTGGGCCAAATGTGCTTAATTGGCCCAATCTTGTTAATGGGTTATTAATACATGATGTTGGAAGTCTCTCCAACATGTTTATTTAATTTATGGTCGGGTTATTTTTCCGCGTTAACAATTTTCCAACTTAGTTTCTAAATTCGGGTAATTTGTCACGTGTGACGTATATTATGCCAATTGGATTTTTCGTTGCATGAATTTCTTCATGGAACACTTAAGGATAATATTTGTGGTTGATTTATAATTTTTACAAAATTTTCGATGTGTTTTCTCTCGTACGATAATGGTACGTAAGTTTTATCATTCCGTTAATGTGGAATTTATTTATTTTTAAAATTTTTAAATCACTAAATTTTCGGGATGTTACACTGCGACTCAGGTCTAACACACCTCTATGGGTTCTAGGGCCCGTAGAGTGAAGCAACTGGAAACATGTGACTACCTAGGGACCGATACATCTACAACATTTTCTTGTACTATTCTACTTGTCTTTTCACAATAATTTTCTATCTTCGAATATTCTGCCACAATAAATCAACTACCAAGTTGACTATTTCACCATGCTTGATTATCTTCACCATTCAATTGTCTGCTTAACACTACTATCTTGAGTTAAAGGTTGATTCCATACATAACCCAAACTGACAATTCCTTTAAAGAGGACCAAATACAATATCTGAATTTTTCTGCATCTGCATATCAATTTGTTCTTTCTATCGATGACTACCTGAACTTTTCTACTGCAAGCACATAACATTTTCCTCTTGTTAGTGTTTCATATTTGTACTTGTCTTGTTCTCTGGTATTCTGCTCTGCTAACAATTAAATAAACTGGACACATTCTCCTTTGGTTGCTAAAAACCATAAAAGAACTGACAACCACTTTTCTATATAACTTTCATTTTGTAATTATTGTCTGACTTAAAGTTGCTTCTTTACTCTGTACATCAACTATAACTAATATACAAATTCCAAAATCATCCCGTCTACCTTTTTATCCTGCCTTAACCCAAATTCTTCTGGGAAAGTACTGCTTCTTCAACTAATTTCTATAAAAACTTTAGCTCCTTTTTAATTAATGATGTTATTACTGTCACTAGAACTTTGAGAAATCCTAAGACCTATGGGTTATAGGGCCACCACACCTCCACTACGCCATTCTGATTAAAACTAATTCTTTATATAATACTCTACTAATCTCTAAAAATCTTTAATCTCTATTATTACTTTCAATTCTTTCCATTTCAATACTGATTTTACTCTGGCTGAATCTGATTTTCCTTTCTATACAATCATCAGAAACATTTGGTACTTAGCGCTAAGAGAAAACATCTAACTCGCTAAACTCTTTCTTTAAATATTTTGCTTTACCTCGATTTCATCTACATCACATATTCGAACTCTAAACCTTTTTGTATCATTATTGTCATAATTTGCTCTTCCTTATTTACTGAACATCACACTCAAATCTCATAAAAGCTAACTTTTCTTACAAAATACATCATACTATAACCTCTGCTTTCTATCTGACAAATCAAATTGAATCCATAATCTTCCGAAGTATCCCTTTCATCTGTACTGCTTTAATTCAATTTCCTTGCTACTCTCTCTGTGTTATTGATGTATTCTATTATTCACTACATTGCTAAAACATTATACTTTCTTTTCATTCAACTAAACTAACCAGACCACGTTACAGATACTCTTTCACTCATCTAGCCAAACTGTTTCAATTATCTGCTGATTAACTTAAAGTTATTCGTTGCTTGGTTGACCATACCTTCCTTATATGTACATTCCACTAGTTTTAAAATTCCAAATCTTCCATGTTGCTTGCTCTTTCTTCTGGTTCTGTTACTGCCACATTCTAATAAACCTATTACCTTCCTTACTACTGCACCATGCAGAAACTAAGTCAAACTTGAAAGACCAATAATACTCTGTTTACTGACCTTAATGTTACCTTTATCTGTTTACTGATTCTTAATTGATCTATTTCTGCTCTTAAACCTTACTGTAGAATACTTTCATTCAAACACCTTATCTGCTCTGAATCCCAAATACTTTTCCTAAATACTGCCTTAACTATCCAGTTATTTACCAAATTCCATTGTACTTGTCAAACCTTCTAATTGTAACTATAATCTCTCTTTATCACATAGATATCTTTCATTGAATCGCTACCAGCCTTGGAAATCAAATGTTTAATTCTGTACACAAAATAATATGTTCTTTACTTTCCTCTACTAATTACCATTGTTTCATAATTTGCACTAATTGACTGATATTAACTAATACTTTACTTTTACTAAAACTGCACAATTTTTACAAAAATTTGAAATCTTTATTTCTATTGTAACTACACAAGCTTCACAAAGTCTGAGATCCTTATTAGTACACATCTAATCACTGTGTCTATCTTTCAATTTATTCTGCTATATTTCCTTCATTCTAAACGACTGAAATCACTACCACTGCGAGATGATCATTAATTGCAATATTTCTCTAAGTAAACACAAATTCCATTCAAACTCTTTAATTAATTGCAACTATAACTCTTATTCTTCTATAATCTCTTTCCTTATTTTGCTAAAACTGACATCTTTTATCGGTTTCTGAACCAACTTACCTCTTTCTACCTCATCCTTTTTGCCGAAAAAAATTAAATGTTAAATTTATGAAATCACATTGCTTTTCATAACATTATAGCCCATCTTATCTAACAGAACCTTTTTCTTTAAAACATATTTTACTGCCATACCCCAACCATTATTACATGTTGTGCACCACTGCCAATTATCATTAACCATCTTTTAACACTGCAATCTCTACAACTCTTCTATTGATTACCTATAAACCATTACGTGCTTGTTGAATACATCTTCCTAAAAACTCTCGAGGATCTCAACCCAACAACCTACTTCATTGGCTTTCTCTTTCACTAAACCACTTATACTTGCATATTCTTTATCAACCTTGTGCAAAACTTTGACACTAACACAATTCTTTGACATTAACATCATTCTCAAATCTGAATACCCTCTTATCAACCACGCTTCTTAGATCTGCTACCACATATTACTTTTTCTTTATTTACTGACACATCATCTGAATCTAATTCTATATCATTTCATCAATTGAACTACTTACCGGTACCTACCCACGCTGTCTATAAACACATCACATATGTCTACCTTAATCTTTTCAATCCTCTATCTGTAATCAATTATTCACTACCAGTAACACACTTTAGTGACAAACCAGCATACTGCTATATTCATATTAACAACCTCTTTATAAAGCTGAACAATTAACATTGTACTGTTGCACCATTGTTCCTACTAACTCTGCTAACTACTCAACAACATTACCACTTCTCATCACACTTTCCTCAGAAAATGATTCCATTTCGAATAATTATCATATTAAACCAAATCATTTCTTATTTCCACTATTTTGTATTCTAATTCCATAACACATCAACAATAATCGATATTACAACATAACATATACACACAAAATCTCATACGAAAACCCATGGACCTACTACTAGAAGTGGACATTAAATCATGTTTTGGGACATTGTAATCTTAATGACTTTCATATTCCAACTGGATGTTGCTTTAATATCAATTGTAGTGACCTTGGATATTTATGCCCAAGAAAGCTCTATATCCAGCTCTGCATCCCGTGAACAGTCCAAAGTCTCGTAAAAGATATCACACACACGTGTCCAGTATGAATATGAAAGACAACCACATTGTATAAAGATACATGATAAAGCACATGATCTCATACACATTTATAAAATTACATTATCCCAATACATTATTACATGTCTCAAAAGAAAAGTACAGGAAGTCTGGGACATACCCCTAGGTGTACAACAAGAGCAAAAACTCACTCAACTGCTAGAACCACACTCACTGCTAAACACCTGAAAGGAGACTATAGGGGTGGGAGCCTCACAAGTCACCGACTCAGTAAGGAAAACCCCAAAACAACGCAAGTAACCAACGTGTAACCACAAAGAACAAGTGTAACTCATAACTACGTTAGCCAGATCGAACATAACAATTTAAAGGGAAGACAAGATCAAAGGAATTAACATAAATATCAAGAATTAACATATAAATTCAATTATCATAAAAGGATCCACAATTAAAGATCTCTAAGTAGCTACATTAACTAATGAAATATCATAAATAACAATCATTACACTAATTACATGACTACCTAAAAGTAAACCATCTTTAATCACATTATGTAGACACCACATAGCCCCAACCATAAGTTTACTGAGCTAAAACAAAACATAATCTGTTATGACTCGAACAACCAACCAACATGGTGTATGGAGGTAACCACTACCACTACGGGAAGCTCGAGTCGAAAAGTACGATGCTACCACTCAAACCACAGTACCTAGATAGCTAGTCCAGGACCTGCTCCAGACAAGAAACCACAAGAAAGCTCTCCCAGTCTCACAGTCATGGACAAAAGGTCCAACTGCGGCTCCACAACAACATTGCGTAAGCCAAAGAACTGTGGAGACTAACCAACACCACCTACAATGACACATGCTGCAAACCCATGCCTGACACACCTCTATGCGTTCCGGGGCCTGCAGAGTGAGGCAAGTGGAAACATGGGACTAGCTGGGGACCAGTACATCTACTGGTGCCCATCCCCTAACCACGAGCATGCTACAAGCGACCGAATAAAAAGAACCACATACACCACAAGTCGTTGCCCCATTATCGTCTTTCCCTTAGTCGGACGTACAACTTGACAAATGAGTGAGAGTGTCCAAGAAGATGACGCAAACCTCTACATATAGTACCAAGACAAACCTTGAGCACACACGTGCCTAGCTCACAGAGAACCTTGGGTACCTGACTGGAGAGACATTCCGGATAAGCGTTGGACCACCAAACTCGGCAAACCACATAGTCCACAGTAATCATTATTGATCATTAATTAAAACTTTATGTTTCATGCTTATAACTGTTAGCTTTTACAATCATAAACCACTTTCACATTACTTACTTAAACATATCTTACATGATACTCAATAACTTCTCATTATTTACTTGAAAACACCTTACATAGCACACAGTAACATTACATTATCACTAAACTACTCAATTCCATTAAATCTTCATGTAAATAATCTTCATACTAGCTGAACATAGTAAACCAATAAGAGAAAATTGAAAATAGGACCCCATAGGACCCACACTGCCAAGCACAACACAAAGTACTTCGAACACATAACGCGAAGGGGACGACAGTCACATTAAGAATGCGATGGTCTGATAGGCCGCATTCAGAACGCAACGGCTCGACAAGCCACATTCACGATGAGAATGCGTGGAGGTTGGAGACTGCATTCAGAATGCGTCTCCCAACCCATCTCATTCTCAGACAGAACGCAGACTCTCACCTGCTCAACCAAAAACCTCACTAACACCCATTTTAATCTGATTCAAACCCGTACAGCACAACTAACTCAACTAAAACCCACATGCACACATGATTCCATGCTTTATACTATTTAAACAACACAACAAAACGAAGAAGTTCCCCTACCAAAGTGAAGAACATGAAGAAACCATTCCACTGACAATTTCATGCTTCGGACACCCTCCTCATGTGGAAACTACACCGAAACAACAACTCCCTAGCCGAATCGCCACGAAACCCCACTGGAAGACCTCTCCTCGACCGAACAGAGCTTCCTCCTCTATTTGGCTGACCAACCATACTTAAAAGCCTTAAAAGTGAGAACGCGTCCTACAGGAGTATCACCTTCAGAATGAGATGTACCTAGAGGCCGCATTCTCAAACATATAGCCACGTATCAGTCTGATGAACGCCACATGTCGTGCAAGCCAACAAAACTTTAGAAGAGGTGGCAATGAGAATGCGTCGTAGGGAAGGCCGCATTCAGAATGCGTCACCCACCCCCGTTGTGTTCTCAACCAGAGAACCAGTGGGCAATGTGGGTCCAAACCTTCGGCCCACAACATCCACATAGCACACCAAAGCCCTAAACAAGGTCCAACAGCTGCACATTGGCCCAAAACATCACACTAAAACCATTAAACTTAAATTCAATTAATCACAATGTTACACATTGTGTCTCCATGTAGGCTCACAATAGGTCGAGGTTGAGCTAGTCTTCGAGTTGGGACAACGATATGACTCGAAGGGGGAGAGGGAGTCCCCTCCCTCACCTCTAGGTCTACTACGACAGTAGCCCTGATAGGGGGGTCGAGACACCTTGACAGTGCTGAGAAGTCCTATGGCTAAGATAGTGTTGGCCCACGGTAGCACAATAGAGGGGGGGGATGAATGAGTGTTGTAAAAATTAACACTTAAAAACAAAAACTTTGATGTAGAAGTGCTAGTTAGAAAATAAGTGCAATGAACAAAATAAGTAGCAGACAATCACAAGGACAATCGCACAAAGGGACACAAGGATTTATCCTGGTTCGACACTTCCCTCAATAGAAGTCCTACGTCCAGTCCCCAAGCAAACTCTTGGGATTTTACTAACTTGGGGTATAGTCCCCCCAATGGACATAAAATGCCCAGCTCCCTATTGGTCCTCCCTTCAACACAAGGGAAAAGCTTAGTACAGTCCATTAGTCGGATACAACACCTAACACCCTAGCTGGTCTTCCCTTTAACACAAGGGGAAAGCTGAGTACAGTCCCTCAACTGGACAATCAAGTCTTTCTTAAGAGAATAAATACCACCCAATAGAGACCAAAGTCAAGAATGATGACTTGATTGGTTGATCTCTACAACAACTTGAGAGCTATAGAAATGAACTAGAGACTCAATCTCTCAGGCTTAAACTCTCTCACAGATGCACAATGAAACATAGAGAGAGAAGGAAAGAATGAAGGCTTGAACGCCTGAGCAGAAAACTTCTGACTTTTTCGTGTATGCTCTGTTGGTAGAGCAAATGGAGATCTAGAGGGGGTGAATAGATCTACCCCTTAAATTATAAATTGCAGAAGTAAAAGCGCTTAAGAAGCAGAAGATCAGAAGCACACCAGACAAAACGCACATGACACACAGAATTTTAAGGTGGTTCGGCTCCAAAGAGGAGACCTACATCCACCCCTCACTTAAACCAAGTGAGGCTTCACTGGGAGAACCCCAAACCTATGAGACACCCTCACGCCCGCTGATTCACAGCTTCTACACCCACTGACTCATAACTTGACAACTGCTGATTACACAGCTTCTCCGTTGATTCACAGCTTCAAGGTCTGACAGGCCTCCTCAATCCACACAGATACACAATGTGGGATCAACCCTATCACCAGTAGGAGCACCCAATGAGTTCAAAAGTAAATAAATGGAAAAAATAAGTTGCTCAAAGGAATTTGAGTTCAAAGAAGCAAATCCTCAAACACTAGTCATTCAATCTTGCTTCATCTTCTATATCTTGATCAATTTGGCCTCAAATTCCTCAAGTCTTGATAGCTTGGGTTGTGCTCCAGATCATGTTGCATGTGTTCATTATATTGATGTGTTATTGGAGCACTTTGACTTGATCTCCTTCGAACCAGGCTTGACTGGCGATACTCTGTTCTTGGCTTCAGCAGATCTGATGATGGCGAGGCATCTTCTTGCACAACATCCTTGAGCCCTTCTTCTTCTTCTGATAGAAGTCTCTCAGGAGTATCCCCTCTCTATCTCTGTGGAGTTCTTCTGCTCTCCCTCTTTTCTCCCTCTGGCGGCGCTGGGAATATTCTGGAGTACTTTCTTTAGGCGCTCTATCTTTTTCAGATGAGACAAAGGGCATATTTATAGCCCTTATTAATGACCTCGTACCTTGGGATGCGAGAGTACCACAGTTAGGGTTGACCATATACCCTTTAAGTGACATGTGCTTTTGGTCCCCCAACATGTGATGTCGATTTTTGATCTCATAGTTGAAGTGTGTCGACACCCTTCGCCTACTTGTGTCTTGACCCTTAGGTTTCATGTTCCCCAAGCTCTTTAGTGAGACACGTGTCTATTACATGATGTCCTTCATGGATAGCATCATTAAGTATTCAGGACAAAAGATAATCGATGTTAAGTTAATTGGCAATCCATGTTATGACAATCGATGTTAAGCATGAGACAATCGATGTTTGATGGACTGTCAAAGAGTCGACTGTCAGATTATAACATGAATATACGAAGTCTCTGCACTTCAATTGACACAGTGTAAATTGTGACATCCGAAGTCAAGGCACTTCAGATGGCAGAAATACATCAAGAATATATGAAGTGCCATTACTTCGACTAACCAAGTGAAAATGTGAATATCCGAAGTGTCGGTCGAATTTAATCTTGATCGGTTGAAGTGACTTCGTCATATCCGAAGCTTAACTTTGTCATATACGAAGTCTAGCTTCGTCATACGTGAAGTTACTTCATCATATACGAACTCTAGCTTCGTCATGTGCGAAGTCTAGCTTCGTCATATACGAAGTCTAGCTTCATCATGTGCGAAGTCTAGCTTCATCATATGCAAAGTTACTTCGTCATATACGAAGTCTAGCTTCGTCATATGCTAAGTCTAGCTTTGACTGATTGTGACCAAAAGCGGACATCTGAAGTTCAGTGCTTCAACTGACAAGGAACAAAACTGAACATCCTAAGTAATAATTATGCAAATTATCAAAATGGTCAGTCAGTCTATGATATGCAAACATTATTTAAGGGATATTCAATGTTAGAGTGTGGAGCCTGAACTCTCAAAGCGGACCGGTTCGGAGCTGTGGCCGTAGACGTAGGAAGGTGTTGCCTCCGAACCACATAAAACTTGGTGTTCTTGTGTACCTCTTCTCTCTTCTTTAATCTATCCTCCTATCTCTACGTGTGAGTTGTGTGAAAGAGGGTTGCCGATCCTGTTGGCCCTTTTGGTACGGCAACAAGCTAACCTAGAGGGGGGGTGAATAGGTTTTCTGAAATCTGAAACAAAACTTAAACACAGAAAATTATCACTTGAAAAGTTTAGGTGATAAAGAGTAGCAGTGCGAAAGCAAGTAAACAATCACACAAATAACACAAGGGATTTATTCTGGTTCGGCCCTTCCCACATGAAAGTCCTACGTCCAGTCCCCAAGCAACCTCTTGGGATTTTACTAACCAATGGTACAGTCCCCCTCAAGGACAATACAACACCCAGCACCCCAGTTGGTCTTCTTCTCTTTCCCGGGCAAGAAGGCAGCCCACTTCTTTTACAGGTCAAGAAGCCAACCTCCTGGTACAAACCCCAGTGCGGTTCTGCTAGACACAAACCCCTAGCTAGGTTCTACACTGTATACAGTCATACAGCTGGACAATGATATTTCTTAGAAAAGAAAGAACACGGCTGAGAGTTGGAACAGATGAAAACCAACTAAAAAAAACTCTCAGCTAAAAGACTCTCTCCCCAGATTACAAGATGCACAGAGAAAGAGTGAAGAGAGGAGAAGGAGCTTGAGTGCTTGAGTGCTTCAGTTGCTTGAACACTTCTTTTTGGCTCAGGCACTTTCTCTCTTTTCCTTTGAGTGTATGTGGCGTTGAGGTTCCTCACTGGTTGTACACTCCTTCAAAGATCTTCAGGAAAGCTCTTGCTTCTTCTTCAGCCTTGCTTCATCTTTTATATGAGCAATTTGAATAAATCCGTTGGAGTTCTAGCCGTTGCTCATCTTCTCTTTCTTCTGATATTTTGTGGTCTACGAGGTCTGCAAGCATAGAAGAAAGTGTTTAGTTAAAAGAGTGTTTCTGTCAAAAAGGTCACATATCTCTATGCTTCATGTTTTCTCCCAGAAGTAGTAAGTGACCACCTTTTTGTCTCACAGGAGAGAAGAGATCTAGAGAGATAAAAGAAAATCTTCTGTCAGAGGCATTTAGGCGCCAAAGATATTTGAAAGATTTGAGTATAAAGAAAATCGATGTTTAAGAAAGAGCAAATCGTTGTTTGCCTTATCGGAACGTTATACAGATATAAGCAAATCGTTATAAACAAATCAATGTTTGCTTTATCGAATCAATGTGAGAATCAAATCGTTGTTTCTCACTTATGAAATCGTTATGAGAACCAAGTCGTTGTGAGAGCAAATCGTTGTTCTCACTTATCAAATCGTTATGGGATTCAAATCATTATGAAACTTATCAAATCGATGTTTTGGTCAAATTGCTGTTCTCACTTATGAAATCGATGTAAGAGAGAAATCGATGTGATGATCAAATCGTTATGGCACTTATCGAATCGATGTGAGAATCAAATCGTTGTTTCTCACTTATGAAATCGTTATGAGAACCAAGTCGTTGTGAGAGCAAATCATTGTTCTCACTTATCAAATCGTTATGGCAACCAAATCGTTGTTTCACTTAATGAATCATTACATGATCAAATCATTGTGTAACTTATCAAATCGTTGTTAGTGAAATCGATGTGGCACTTTGAATAGAAATCGATGTATATTGAATAAATATCGATTTAGCATTTTAGTGCACAACACACAGTGACAATTCCATAAATTTATATTTATTAGGAAAAAATGATATTAAATGTATTTAATGATATTTAATTAATCATAAATTTTGTTATCACCAAAATATAAGGGTAAAATATAAGAGTGGTTCAACAATCTCCCCCTTTTTGGTGATGACAAAATTTAATTAATCATAAATTTTGTTATCACCAAAATATAAGGGTAAAATATCAGAGTGGTTCAACAATCTCCCCTTTTTGGTGATGACAAAATTTATGAGAATTTTCTGACAAAAATACTTAAGGCATAAAAAATATAAAAAATTCACAGATAATGCATACTATGCATACTCTCCCCCTTTTTGTCACTAACCAAAACGGAAGGATCTTACCATTCATTCTCTCCCCTTTGTGAAAATTTCTTACCATTGAGGGGTTCAACATTGATTGACATTAAAGAATAACTCCCCCTTAGTCTGTGCTCCCCCTGAATGTTTTCTCCCCCTAAGCATAAGGCTCCCCCTAACAGAGAGGGTCCTCTTGAGGATTCTTCACTTGTCTGTCGACAGGTGTTTCTTGGTGTGTCGACCTGTTGATCTCTTGCGTCGTCTTGTTGACTGGTTGTTTGTCAAGTCTTCAAAAATTTTATCTGCATAGATCTTAGGAAAAGCTTGCAAACATTGTTAGTAGCATTGAAGTTTACTGAATATAACAAACATAAATTTAAGTTTAAAAACAGAAACTAAAACTAAAGGATGACTACTTCCTCTTCAGATTGGAATGAAGTGAAGAGTTGGTAGTCACCAATCGGATGTTTATGAGCATCCTCTAACCATACCCCTTTGAATGCTTTTTTCTTTTGTTCATCAAGAGTAGATAGGCATTTTCTTCTTTAATGTTGTATCTACTTGAGGAGTTTTTCACTGAAGATGTCTCCTGAGGTGTTACTTGGAATTTATGAGCCTTATCCTCAGCTTCTTCTTCATCAGAAGCTTCTTTAACGCTTATTTCTTTAGAGATATCCTTTTTGAAAAGGATATGAGGCTCCCTCTCAATCTGAGGCTCCTCCTTTACATCTTCTTCTTCATGTGGAAGGATAACTTCCTGAGGTGCTTCCTGTTGCTCCCCTTGAATGGTGACAGTTGGAGAAGATGGAGTTGTAGCTTCCTGTCTCGTTTCTTTAAACACTTGAGCATCAGTGTCTTCTTTTAGAATAGGAATGATTTCATCTTGAGGAGTTTCTGGATTTTCCTCAACTTGAGCAGTAGATACTTCAGCCGTAATAGGTATTCCTTCATATGTGAGCTTCAATTTGTCCCACATATCTTTAGCAGATATACATGCGAATACTTTACTGAATTCTATTTTAGATAAAGCACAACATAAATAGTTCTTTGCTTTAAAGTTTAGAGATAATTTACTCTTATCTGCTGTTGTAATAGCAGTAGTACCCTCAGCAGGAACAATAACATAATCACCTACCTCTATTACCTGCCACAGATCAAAGTCTGTGCCTCGAATGAAGCATTCCATTCTCATCTTCCAGTATTGGTAGTCCTCTCCATCAAAGAATGGAGGTCTGGTGACTGATTGACCTTCAGCAAATCCTTGAGCTGCCATGGATCTTCTCTAAGATCGTTGGATCTTCTTGACTAATCAGAGAACCTCGCTTTGATACCACTTGTTGGCCCTTTTGGTATGGCAGCAAGCTAACCTAGAGGGGGGGTGAATAGGTTTTCTGAAATCTAAAACATAAACTTAAACACAGAAAATTATCGCTTGAAAGTTTGGTTAGTTTAGTGTGATAAAGAGTAGCAGTGCGGAAGTAAGTAAACAATCACACAAATAACACAAGGGATTTATCTTGGTTCGGCCCTTCCCATATGGAAGTCCTACGTCCAGTCCCCAAGCAACCTCTTGGGATTTTACTAACCAAGGGTACAGTCCCCCTCAAGGACAATACAACACCCAGCACCCCAGCTGGTCTTCTTCTCTTTCCCGGGCAAGAAGGCAGCCCATCTTTTACAGGTCAAGAAGTCAACCTCCTGGTACAAACCCCAGTGCGGTTCTGCTAGACACAAACCCCTAGCTAGGTTCTACACTGTATACAGTCCTACAGCTGGACAATGATCTTTCTTAGAAAAGAAAGAACACGGTTGAGAGTTGGAACAGATGAAAACCAACTAAAAGAAACTCTCAGCTAAAAGACTCTCTCCCCCAGATTACAAGATGCACACAGAGAGAGTGAAGAGAGGAGAAGGAGCTTGAATGCTTGAGTGCTTCAGTTGCTTGAACACTTCTTTTTGGCTCAGGCTCTTTCTCTCTTTTCCTTTGAGTGCATGTGGTGTTGAGGTTCCTCACTGGTTGTACACTCCTTCAAAGATCTTCAGGAAAGCTCTTGCTTCTTCTTCAGCCTTGCTTCATCTTTTATATGAGCAATTTGAATAAATATGTTGGAGTTCTAGCCGTTGCTCATCTTCTCTTTCTTCTGATATTTTGTGGTCTACGAGGTCTGCAAGCATAGAAGAAAGTGTTTAGTTAAAAGAGTGTTTCTGTCAAAAAGGTCACATACCTCTATGCTTCCTGTTTTCTCCCAGAAGTAGTAAGTGACCACCTTTCTGTCTGACAGAAGAGAAGAGATCTAGAGAAATAAAAGAAAATCTTCTGTCAGAGGCATTTTTGACTTTTCATTAGGCGCCAAACATATTTGAAAGATTTGAGTATAAAGAAAATCGATGTTTAAGAAAGAGCAAATCGTTGTTTGCCTTATCGGAACGTTATACAGATATAAGCAAATCGTTATAAACAAATCGTTGTTTGCTTTATCGAATCGATGTGAGAATCAAATCGTTGTTTCTCACTTATGAAATCGTTATGAGAACCAAGTCGTTGTGAGAGCAAATCGTTGTTCTCACTTATCAAATCGATGTTTTGGTCAAATCGATGTTCTCACTTATGAAATCGATGTAAGAGAGAAATCGATGTGACGATCAAATCGTTATGGCACTTATCGAATCGATGTAAGAATCAAATCGTTGTTTCTCACTTATGAAATCGTTATGAGAACCAAGTCGTTGTGAGAGCAAATCGTTATTCTCACTTATCAAATCGTTATGGCGACCAAATCGTTGTTTCACTTAACGAATCGTTACACGATCAAATCATTGTGTAACTTATCAAATCGTTGTTAGTGAAATCGATGTGGCATTTTGAACAGAAATCGATATATATTGAATAAACATCGATTTAACATTTTAGTGCACAACACACAGCAATAATTCCATAAATTTATATTTATCAAGAAAACATGATATTAAAATGTATTTAATAATATTTAATTAATCATAAATTTTGTTATCACCAAAATATAAGGGTAAAATATAAGAGTAGTTCAACAATCTCCCCCTTTTTGTTGATTACAAAATTTAATTAATCATAAATTTTGTTATCACCAAAATATAAGGGTAAAATATAAGAATGGTTCAACAGATCCGATCCCCAACATTCAACATGAAGGCATTAACATGCATCAATCAAACAATGATTTAAAAATATCTTCAAGAGACATTAGGATTATGTCAACATATGTCATCATAAAAACAAATTAGAATAAAGAATATGGGTCATCACAGGACCAAAAACACAACATTCTCTCCCTTTTTGATGATGACAAAATTACTAAATTCACTCCCCCTTTTTGACACCAGCAAAAAGTATATCTCTCCCCCTAAAAAGATCAATGGATATCAACTAGTGGAGACTAAGTATTAGTGACAAAGAGAGCATAAGATGGAGTTTGCAGGAGTAATCAAAGTCAATGAGATATTAAGATATGAGAGAGAGGAAAATTATTGTGTCTTAGAATTGTGCAACCGAGTTTAATAACAAAGACACTCTCAATCACAATATATGCCAACTTCTAATAACCTGAATGCATTTAAAAAGATGAAACAAATGTGATAGAGGGTGACCTATATGAGTAGACAAGAGTGAATAACACATGAGTTTAGAAGCTACACATTTAACACAGTGTAGAGTAATGACTCTAAACCCTATGGTCATGTCCTACATCTAGTTCAATTCACATTATGTTCTTTTTGTACTTGAATTTTTCTATCATTTTCTGCGAGAGAATAAAAGAATAAATTGGTCAAATCACACCTTTCAGTGCAAGAGGTCACATTTACCAAATGCAGGACCCCCTGATTACTCAGTGGTTTAACCTTCATTATCTTTTACAGAGTTGAAAAATATATAGATCACCTTTTGACACGAGCCAAAACACTTGCTTAGATGAAATGAACCTGATTACTCATAAATCAGATGAAATTCTCATTGCTCTGTCTGTATCTCTCTATTTTTCTGATCATATATCTTTTTGAAGTTTTCCATGAGCAGATGGATATTGTTTGGAGTAGACATGATCATAAGTATAGAAAGATTATTCTTAACATATGTTAAAGATGAAGCTTCAAATTTCACACATGTTACACACTAATGCTACTAATGTGCCTATATGTGTTTTGCAACTCAGTTTAAAAGTGTTCATCATTAAGAGTTGGCATACACTAGTTCTTTGATTGTATCTTTAAGACTAAACTGAGTGCACAATTATTTTAGTCTTTATATTTGAAGTCTCTCATATAGAAATATCATAAAGACTCACTTGTCCTGAAACAGGATTTGAATGATGGGTATTGCAGCAAAAATAGATTTGAATAGGAAATGAGTTGGAACACATTTGCAAGAATGAATTTGAGTGGGAGTTTCAAGATGATTCAAGAAAGGATCAGCTCCTCGTGAATGTGTAAAGTTGTTGAAAAAGTTAGATGATGGTGTCGACATAGGATTCTCAGTGTGTCGACCCATGAGCATGAATTCTCAGGTAGAATGTAAGGGCGCGATTTTTCGGATCCGTGTTTTAGCGGTTCTGGTGTGGTACTCTTGACCAAGTGGTGGTCATTGGGCCTTGGTCGTGGTTTCCGTGCCTTATGTGGGTGTTGTGGGCCTTAGCTCTCAACCCAAACAGCCCACAGGTTCACTGTTTGTGAACGCGACGGAGCAGCACGTCGCGATTTGAAATGCGACGGTCTCTCCCGTCGCGATTCATAGAACTGCCTTTGTGATGCATGGCGTTTTAGTTCTAATTGGTGATGGCTAATGTAGTCGCGTTTAACTCTTAAACGCGACGTCTGCCTACGTTGCGATTTCGACTGTCCTTATGTTGCCCTGTTTCGGCCAGACACAGCAGAGGAGCTCTGTCCGACGAAGGAGGGGGACTGCTGTGGGGATTTTCTGGCGATCCGATTTCCTGGTGGCTCGTGCGACGTAGGTTCCATGCGAGGATGGCGTTCGGAATGTTGACACACCGGCGACGAGGTGTTCTCCGCGTTCTTCGGGCTTGTTTAGTGGTAGGGAGACTACCCTCTTTTTTACTTTGTTTTGAATGGATTAAAGGGTGGAGACCATGTTTGGGTGGTGTGACATAGTGTAGATATCATGTTTACTGCTTTAAGTTACCATTTGTATTGGTTGTGTATGGGTTTTCTGGTGGAGAAGGTGGGCTCGGCCGTTTGGCTGAGTTCACTGTCACGTTTGAAATGCGACGGGCTGTTTCTGTGACGACGTGGGCCGTTGCGATTTTGACTCCGACTGTCGGTTTAGGTGAAGGTGACGTATCGGGCTGTCGCAATTCTGTCGCGACGTTGGGCCTTGTCGCATTTTGATTATGGTCACGTCCGGATAGGTCGTCGCGATTTGAAAGGCGACGCCTGTATCCGTCGCGTTTCAGCTTTCGTGGTCTGTTGTGGTGGCTGGGTAGTGAGGTTCCAGTGTGGACCTAGCCCTGG
Source organism: Colocasia esculenta (assembly GCA_014218235.1). Taxonomy (NCBI): domain Eukaryota; kingdom Viridiplantae; phylum Streptophyta; class Magnoliopsida; order Alismatales; family Araceae; genus Colocasia; species Colocasia esculenta. Next base: position 143,778,069 of record CM024757.1, read on the forward strand.
TTATTTGGTGTTATTTAAAGTGGTTTAAGTTGTTTAATATTAGTAAAGCATGTGTAGGGTTAAAGAGCTAGTGTATGACTAGATAGTGATTTATGTTATTATATTAAATTAAGTGGTTAATGTTCTTTGTAGTTTAATGTCGCTATGGAGGTCATGAGATGACCAATGACAGGCAATGTTATTATATAATATTGTGGTTCATGTATATTAGGTGTATGTTGGCTTGGAGGTCACATGGTGACCGGTAACAAGCTAACTATGATGTTAGTGTACCGTGGTTTATAAATAAAGGTTGTATAAGCATGTATCGTAGTTTGTATGTTTGCCGAGTTTGGTGGTCCGGCACCTATTCCGGAATGCCTCTTCAGTCAGGTACCCCAGGTTCTTTGTGAGCCAGGCACGTGTGTTTGTTGTGCTCGAGGTTTGTCCCGGTACGGTGTGTGTACCATCGAGGTCTGTGTCGTCTTCCTAGACACCCTCACTCCTGTGTTTGAGTTGTACGTCCGGCTGAGGAAAAGACGGCAGTGGGGTAAGGACTTGTGTGAGTTGGCTTTGTATTTGGTCACTTATAGCGTGCTCGTGGTTGGGGGACAGACACCAGTAGACAACACTGGTCCCCAGGTAGTCCTGTGTTTCCAGTGCCTCACTTTAGGGAGCTCGGGCCGGAGTCCCTAAAGGTGCTAGGCATGGGCATGCATCTATGTGGTCTGCAGGTGTGGTGTTGGTTGGTCTCCACTGTTGGTTGGCTTACTCTTTGTGTTTGTGGAGCAGTAGCTGGACTGAGTAGTCCGTGGCTATGAGATTGAGAGGTGGTTTTTGTGCTGTGTTGTCTGGGTTGGATATTGGCATCATGAGCCAGTAGTCCATTCCCGTGTGGTGGCATCATTCCTTTCCGACTCGTGCTTTGCCACTGGTTGTGGTTTGCGTGTAGTGACTCGTTGGTTGAGGTTTTACCCATTGTGGTGTGCCTTGGTGATATGGTTTCATGGTGGTACCTCGTGGTGGTAGGTACATGTACCCTTCGTGGGTAGCTTTGTGTTGTGATACGTCGTGTACCAGCCTCTTCAAGTGTTTAGGTGAACTTCTGTTTTATGGAGGTCGTGTGGCGTGACCTTCCACACGTTATGTCTTACCCTTCTTTGGGTAAGCTTTCGATTGTGGTTTTAGTGTGTGGTGGATTGGCTTGCTGATGCCAGTCCTATTACCCTACATGGGTAGGTTGCATGTGAAGCTTGTAGCCTAGGCAGTGGTTTGCCTGTGAGGCTTGTGGCTTAGGCGATCAGTTGTTGTAGTGGTTTGTCTGTTAGGCTGTGACCTAGGCATTTCAGTTGTTGGGCAGACTAGCGGTGCTGTGCTAGTCCTGTTGTTTCTTCTTACTTTCTGAGGACTCTGTTAGCTAGTATGATTATATTTTAATTACGGTTTAATCATGTTTGTTGTGAGCACGGTGTGGTTTGGATCCTGGTGTAGCCAGTGAGACCCCTTTGGGGTTGAGGTCTCTTTCTTTTTAGGTGTTGTTTTTGGGAGGTCCCTGCTGAGCCAGTGACTTGTTGAGGCTCACTCCCTTACAGTTCCTTTCCGTGTGTTGACTCATTGTGGCGTTGTGACAGACTTGTACCACCAGCAGTAGAGTTAGTTGTGTTTGTGTGAGCTTGTGCTCCCTCAGAGTATGCCCCAGATAGTTGTACTTTTCTCTTGGACATGTAATAATGTATTGGGACAGTTGTACATTGTTGTATATAGATATGAGCACATGTACTTTCTTGTGTCTTATACAATTGTTGTTGTCTTTTAAATTCTTATTGGACACTTATGCGCGTTATCCCTTGCGAGACTTCGGTCTGTTTGCGGGAGGCGGGTCTAGATATGGAGCCTTATTGGGCATAAATATCTAAGGCCGTTACAGTTGGTATCAGAGCATGGTCCAGTTAGAATATGAAAAAACATTAAGGTTACAATGTCCCAAGACATTGTTTAATGTCCACTGCTGGTAGTAAGTCTGCGGTTTTGTGTGGTTTAAAGTGGTTTTCACGTGAGTTTTTGGCATGTGAATTGTGTGCATAGTTGGTCAGCTTGGCAGTTGTTAGTAGTTGCTGAGTAACAGTGTGGCTAGTGGTATAATTTGTGTGGTTATATCAGTATGCCAGTTGTGGTGAAAAGTGTAGTTGTTTAAAGGTTCACAATTATAGAAATTAAAGGAATTAGTGAATTCAGTTATGATATTTAGAAAATGTAAAGTTGTGTTCTGGGAAGGATATGTTTTAGTGTGATGAAAGTGTTTTAGTTAGATACAGAGTTAGCAGAGACAGGTATAAAGTAATGGTACGATAGAATGGCAGTGGGGACAGTGTTGTAATGTGGAATAGTGTGTGCTAAAAATTGATATATATACGAATTGCGATTAAGAACCTTAGCAGAGGTAATTGTTATGTAACGTTGCGTGCTTTTCGGATCCACGCGGATCGTGTGTGTTGTGGTTGTGGCGGCCGTTGTGAGGCCAGTGTGAGTCAGTTGTGTGGTATGTGTAATGTGCATGCGTGGCTTGAGCAGGTGTAGAGCAGGGTGGGTCCTGAAATGGAATAGGACCTGCTGCTGTTCTGTCTGAGTTGGCGGCCAGGGGTGGCCGTTTACTGGTAGGCGTCCAGATTGGTGGACGTTTACATAATGAGCTTAGCGGCAGTAGATGTGGACGTTTAGGCTGGCGGTTGATGTTGGCGACAAGGGGGTTGACGCCAACCTGTCAGTTCAACAGGTTATAGGCTCACCCGAGGGCTGTTCTCTCAGCTCACTCTCTTCCCCTCTTGCCCCAGCTTGCTGCCCCCGAGTCTTTGAAGCTTCCAACAGGTACCGAGGAGTAGTTGGACGATCGTAGAACGCACGGCATCGCTGAATTACGCGAGGAAACGTCGCGGCGTGGTGCAATTCGCGTGGGAGCTCGCGGAGGGCTCGGCGTGAACCGGGGGATTGCAGGAGATTCTAACGCGTTCTGAGGTAGGGGACGAACCCTGGTAGCTTCAAACACATCATAATCACTTGAACAAGCATGATAATCCACGTTTGAATAGAGTTGCACCATGCGGGATAAAGGGTGGTTTGAATTATTTAATGTTCAGAGCATGTTTTAGTGGGTTGTATTGGGTTCTAGCATGCTAAAGGAATTGCATTTGCATGTTTTTCAGTAGTTAGAACAGTTAGAAAGCCCGCAGAGCCGGATTAGGGTTTCTGCAGGGTTTATGGCCGGAGAACTTGGCGTCAACATCGTTTGCCGCCAAGATCCTCAGCCAGGAGGTTAACGGCCAGGAACCTTGCCGTTGACTCCCAGTAAGCGGCAATCGATGTGGCCGCCTACTTCTATTTGAGCAGAAATGTCTAAGTACAATAATTATCGATAATGCATGTGTGTTGACGCATGAGGTGCACTGAGTGCACTTGGTTTACGTGAGGTTTCACATGGTTTGTGTGTGACGTGCACGTGGTTCTGTGTACGTGGCGAGTAGTACGACGCCTACCGTGGTTACCTCTCCAGTTGGGTGGCCTAGGTTCTTTGTGAGCCAGGCTGTTAGCTCGGGGCTTTGTCCCGGTACTTGTGTTGTACTGTCGAGGTCTATGTCGTCTGACCTGGACACCCTCACTCTTGTGTTAGGGTTGTACGTCCGGCTGAGGGAAAGACGACAGTGGGACAGTGACACTTGAGTTTGTTTTTAGTCACTTGTAGCGCGCTCGTAGTTGGGGGTACGGACACCAGTAGATGTACTGGACCCCAGCTAGTCCTTTTCCAGTGCCTCACTCTAGCGAGCCCAGGCCAGGGTCTCTGGAGGTGCCAGGCATGGGCCTGTGACCGTGTGGTTTGCAGGTGGTGGTGTTTAGTTGGTCTCCACAGTTGCTTGACCTTTTTACGTGGAGCGGCAGCTGGACCTTTCGTCCGTGGCTGCGAGACTGAGAGGTAGACCTGTGTTAGTTGTCCGAGTCAGTTTCTGGTGTCGCGAACCAGTTCACGTGGCTCGTGTTGGCTGTCTCTACTTTAGCTTGTACACCTGTACTGGTTTGCCGTTTAATTATTACTGTTGTTTCTCGTAGTCGGCAGACGGTGAGTACTTTTATAGCTTTACTTACCTGCTTAGCTGTTATATTAATTGTTGGTGCTGTTTACTATTCGTACTCGTGGTGTTTGTTTCGTTCGGTTTTGGGGGAGTTCCCTACTGAGCCAGTGACTAAAGAGGCTCACCCCTACCCCCACAGGTGAGAGCGAGGAGGACGTCTCTCGTCCGACGTCCAGTTCCGGGCCGCGTCGTAGCGGTGCAGGGTCAGCACCTCCAGCAGAGTAGCTTCAGCAGTGTAGTTTTATTAGTTGTTTACTTTATTCAGTTGTACCTCGGGGTATGCCCCAGGCTCTTGTACTTCTTTTTAGTTTTTGTGGAAATTTAGCTATGTAAACTTGTGAAATATATATAAAATGTGGTGTGTTCCTTTATGTTTACACGGACTGTGGTTTGGTATCCCTTGCGAGGCTTCGGCCCGTTCGCGGGAGGCGGACTCGGATCAAGTACGTTATCGGTTTAACGGGCTTGATCGAGGCGATCCGTCACATGTTATGTTTGAGATTTGTGTTAGTAAGTAATAAGTAATAGTTTGGATGATAATGTGATTAGTGATATGGAAGGTTTGGAATAATTAAGTGAGGCAGATTAGCTTCAGATGAGGCATTACTAAATAGAGGTGCAGTGATTTGTGGCAGTCAGATCAAATATGCCTTGTGATTAGAGATGGTTGTAGTAAAGAGCTTGAGAATAGTGTTGTTGTGAATAATGATGGTAATAGAAAGTTTGATATAAAGATCTATGTAAGTATGTGACGAGGTGATCATTTGGGTAAAGAGAGAGTAAAGGAAGATCAGTGTACAGTTAGATTTTCTGAGAATTTCAAAAGAAAGATATTCACTTGGCAAGTGGCAGTTTGTGAGGATTCCACAGAATGATTTTTAAAAGATTGCAGTGTTGAAAATAAGATTAGTGATGTTTAGCAATTGTGTTCAGTTTGTGGGAAAAAGAGAGGTAAAGTATGTGTTCGAAAAAGGTTGAGATTGAGGTTATGTATGTTTAGAATGAGATAGAGCTATGTGGATCATAATAGAAAGAGATGAATCAGTTGAGAAGCAGTTAAGAAATATCATATTGAGCGGAACAGCAAGGCAGATTGTGAAAGGAATTCAAGTAAAGGGTTGAATGAAAGGATATTAATGAGTATGTTGTAGCAGTGGTGTTCTCAGTATTTGAGAATTAAGCAGTTATTGCAAAATAGATGAAAAAGTGAATGCTGATATTGTAAAGCAGTAATGTGGAATAAAGGAATCAGGCAGAGCAAGTTATTGTATTTAAAGAGATCGATTTCAGGTTTTGGCTTTGGCAGTATTTCAATGAAGGATGATTGTATATCAAGAAGAGTTATAGTAAATGGTACAATGAGATTAGCCAAATATCAGAATAATTAAGAGAAATGTTTTACATAAACGATATTATATTTTATGCAGTTGGCAGTAAAGTTAAAGTTAAGTGTTATTGATTAAAGAAATAAAGAATATAGCAGATTATGAAATGGATATAATCAGATAGTTCAGAAAGTGTTTAATAAGAATGGCAGTGCACATAAAGTGATTTAGTGAAGCAGATGTATTCTTCTGTAAAAGGTATTCCAGAGTTTGATGTAAGAGGAAAGACAGATCAGTTAAAGAATAATGAACAGTTGAGATTATAGTAAAGCTAAAGGTAGAATATGTGCAAAGCTAGTTAAGCAGTTATTATATATGATAAGAGAGTATGGTGTCACAATAGTAAGAATGAATATTTTGAAAGGTTACAGATCTAATGTGATTAGTCAGCCAGAGAATGTTATTTAAAGCAAAAAATATATATGAAGAGCAAAATATGTCAGTAGCGGTATGGCAGAATTCATAATTTAAATATGTGGCACAAACAGAATTGAAGTATTAAAGAAAGCAGTTCAAAAATTCAGGTATGTTCCTCCAATGATACTTAATTGTGTGAAATGATTTGAGAAGTAAGTAAAGTTAAAATTAAGTCCAGCTGGAGTCAAAGTAATAGTGGACGTGGAAAGTAATTGAAAGTAATAATGAGGGAAGAATTTGTAGGATATTTTGCCAAGTATCCAGTGTAATCAGAGTAGCGCAGTGGAAGCATGATAGATTTAATATTCACATATTATCACAGGTTTGATTGATTGAAGAAAAGTTCAAGATTTTACACAATTAAATAAAGAGGCAGTGGTTCTGAGCAAGATATGAATTAAGGCAGTATGAGCAGAATGGTATAAAGAGGTAGGAAATTCAGAAATGGTAATTTGGTTATCTTTGAGAAATTGACAGTTGAGAATGTGAATACAGATGAGGCAGAATAACAGTTGGCAGTGATAGGCAGATAATGGAATGGCACCGAGAAATCTAAAAATTTAAAAAGGGTTTAGCATGGCAGAGCACCTAAGGGTGGCAGTATATAGTAAAAGGTTTTGAGCAAGTGAAGTGGCATAAAAAGAAATGTTGCAAGCATAGCCAGGAAAATGTGGAAGCAGGTTGAGTCTAAGGAGATACAGCGCCAATAGCAAGGTAGGATCATCTATAGTTGAAAGGTAAAGAAAGGCATATTGACTCAAAAGAGTAGAGCAGCTGTGAAAATGAATTAAAGAGAAAGGAAAGCAGAACCGGTACCGAAATGAATAAACTGAGTCAGGCAAGTGCAGAGAAAGTGTATCCTACTTATTCTGTATATGGTTTAAATTCTTTTTAGGTGATAGTCCGGTTTATCGTGGTTCATTTTTGAATGTCGAAAACGACATTCCTTTTTAGGTGATAGTAATGTAACGACATGATTTTTCGGATCCGTATTTTAGCGGTTCTGGTGTGGTGCTCTTGACCAAAAGCTGGTCATTGGGCCTTGGTCATGGTTTCTCTGCCTTGTGTAGGTGTTGTGGGCCTTAGCTCTTAGCCCAAACAGCCCACAGGTTCACTATTTGTGAACGCGACAGAGCAGCACGTCGCGATTTGAAACGCAACGGTCTCTCCCTTCGCGATTCACAGAACCACCTTTGTGACACGTGGTGTTTTGGTTTTAATTGGCGACGGCTAATGTGGTCGCGTTCAACTCTTAAACTCGACGTCTGCCTACGTCGCGATTTCGGCTGTGCTTATGTTGCCCTGTGTAAGGCCCTCGAATTTCCGTCGCATTAATTGTACTTGTGTGTGTATATTTGTGCTTGTGTATGTATATACATATTTACGTACGTATTGATTAGTACAAGTACGTGTGCATATGCTTATATTAGATAAAAATAATGCATGTATTGAATGGTGATAGTATGGATACACTACCTTATACATACTGCATGTATATATGCATGGTATGCATGGTTTTTGCATATTTCAGAGTTCTGGCCGAAGGCCATCTTGGCGTCAACCCCTAGCCGTTTAGGTGGTGTCAGCGTCCAGGCATGGACGCCAACACTAATCCAGGCGTCCAGCGACATGGACGCCAATCTCTCTGGCCTGCATGCGCAGTAGAGCTGCAAGCTTCTGAAACAAGAAAGCCAACCATTGGGGGACTGTCCCCAACGGCTCTGAAGGCTGTCAAGTCACCTGGTGAGTGGGAGAGAGGCTCTCCTTATGTCTGAACCCGAAATGGCCTCTTCCCACTCCTCTCTTCACCCTTGCAAGAGGAGAAAAGAGAAAAGAAAAACCCTAGAGAGAAACTGAGAAAAACCCCACCTTTTCACCCAAAAATCCGAACTTCTGAAGCTTGATCCGGCGTTCCACTGCAACTGGAGGCTAGAAGGATCACGAGGAAGGCTTCCCCGACCTCGGCTTGCTGTGGATCTCGCTCAAGAACCCGGAGGAGAGTTCATTTGGAGGCTTCTTGGGACAGCCCAAGGAGAGCTTCACCGAGCCCTAGATCCCTTGGTGCAATTTTTAAAAGGCAAGTGACCTATCCATGATGTTCCCGTATGTGTCTAGGTCGTTTCTATTATTTTTATGGATTTTTCCTCGAGTCCTAGACCCTCCCATTCACCCAAGTTTGAGAGCTCGGGTCTGTGTTTCTGCACAGACCTGCATTGACGGCAAGGTCAATGGACGCCGATATCATGCTTGGCGTCCATCGACCATGTCGCTGACCATGAGTCAGCGGCCAGAGACTGCCGCCAAGTTCCTCTGGACAGAACAGTGAACTGTTCTGCCCTTCCTTTACATTAATTTCGGTATGGTTTCCGTGATGAGGATATATGGTAATCCTATACTCTATGTATATAGTCAATTGTGGTGTGTGGATGAGTGTGATGTGTGGTGGTGAATGTTGGAATATTGTATCCCTTAAACTTGTGAGCATGACTTGTTGAAAATCTTGCAAATCCATGTTTCATGATTAGGATTAGTCTGAATGCCTTGGTTTTGTCTGATCATGAAGATTAGTGGGTCAGTATATGTGTATGCAATTTTGTTAAATTATCCATGCTTGTATAAATTGCCAATAAATCCGGTTCGGTAAGTAAAAAGACATACAAGATAGATTGTGATGATTAATCTATAGATGTATGATTTAGGGTAATCTTGTATTCTCAAATCATGCATATGTTAGTAGCCTCTGTTAAAACAGTAAGTGGCAAATTGCAAGATGTGTTAAACCCCATGTTAACTTAAGTTGTGAATAGCATGCTAAATAGGTTTTTATTTTCTGTAAATTCCATTTAGCTCAGAAAAATCTGAAAAATTGAGTGTATGATCTAGAACCCGAAAATAGCATGTGGTTAAAATTTCAGGTCATTTGGACCAGTATATAAGAAGTTATGTATTTTTCATGTGAAAGGCAATAATCTATGTATGTTCTCGTAATGTGATTAGATAGTGCTTAAACCTAACTTGAATGGTGAAATTACTGTGTGTTAAGCTCCTGAAATCTGTAGTGCCATGTTAGGAAAAACAGAGATGTGCATGTGAGTGAGAAAGTAAATGAGATGAAAAGTGCTATGTGTAAAATCATGTGTAAATCGGTAAAATGTGTAAAGTGTAACTGTGCCAATGTGACACTGCTTCCGTAGAGGGCAGTGGAGCTGTATCAGGGAAAAGTCCCCCTGAGAAAGTTCAGTGTGTAAGTGACCCTAAGGGCATTAGGGGGAAATCCTGGAGGTGGACAAGTACCACTGGTTAGGGTGGAGACTTGTTCTCCCGGTCTGCGCAGTCCAAGAGTCGCCATTGGAATGCCTAGATGGCGTCTATGTGTAATGTGATGTGTATATGTCCTTCTTTGGTGGTTTGGACTATGTGTCACGGCACCTAAAATGTGTAATGTGAAATGTGTAATGTGTATGTGTCCATGTGTAAATGTGTAAGTGAACAATGTGAATGTGTATGTGCAAAGTGTAACCATGTGAAAGAGAAAACTTGTGTAAAGAAAATGTGAAATTCTAAATGTGAAAATATGTTGTTGAAATCCATGTGAGACAAATCTGAAACCATGTGAAATCAGTAAATTCATGTTGTTATTATCATGTGTATGTGTGCAAAAATGCCTAGAATCCATGTTAGGGATAATTAATGAGCACGTGTGCAAATAGCATGATCGGTTATTCACATGATTTGTTTTAAGCGATATTGTAGCTCTCATGTATAGGTTTTCAGCCATTAAACCATGTGAAACCAGCAACTTAAAGCATGTGAAAATGTCTATGTATGTGTTTAAAAACATGTAGGATCCATGCTAGTCGTGTTTTCCTTTCATGTATGCACAATGTTCATGTTGGTAGTTCTAATGTCTTGGTTCCTTAGAGACAAAATTTCAGGAGTAAATTGAATAGAGAGCATGTGATAGGCAAAGTTTTATTCTTAGAAATCTGAAAGCATGATTTATGTATAAATTGTAAAAACTTTCATGATAGGTTGAAACTTTCAAATGACTAGCATGCCATGTGTGTAAATTTTGAATGTGCATGTAGGAACCCCTATGACTTATACGTGTATGTTATGAGTAGTGTTTCTTGCTGAGTCTTTGGACTCACTCCTTGCTTCGGCGTACAGGTGTAGTTGGTGACGTGGCACCTTTGGAGGAGACAGTGGAGACGGACTCCGAGCGCGGAGATTAGCTAGTTTTGGAGCTTCTTTGTGATTTGTGTATTTCATAGTATGTACTTTGAACATTGTATTAGAATTATCATGAAAAGAATGTATAAGTGTGGACATTATGTATTTTTATTTCAGCAATTTAAATTATGTGAACTTTAGTTCTTTATTGTTAATTGCAAACTTCATGTATGTTAAATGTGGATGATGAATGAATGGAGACAGTTGTCTTTTACTTCCGCTACTCTGTTGTATATTCGCGTGTATCTCAGCTGTATGTATCGTTTGGGTAAATGTCCCACTGTGAGGACTCTTGCTATACCGACGTGGGTTGGTATAACCGTACCGGTATAATGAGGGCCGTCACAGAGATTGGTATCAGAGCGACCGGTTGAGATTGCACATGAATATACCTAAGTCATCATCCCCATTGCATGCTAAGTATGTCCACATGTGTAGAAAACACTAATAAGAAGTGAAAGATAGATAAGAAAATGGTTAGAAAACTTAGTAACCTAGCTCTAATGGTGGCTGAAATTCTATTACAGCCATGGCTTCGAGAGGTAGGCGTGGTGGAGCGTCGGCCCGTGAGGACGAGCCGCGACGTGATGAGCAGGCGGAGCAACAGGCCCCGGCACCGCGAGGCCCTGTACTTCCCCCACCGCCGCCTGTGGACTACGGAGTATTCATGCAAGGTCTGGTGCAAGCCATGCAGACGCAGGCTCATACCCAGGCAGCACTCCAGGCCCAGTTGGAGGCCCAGGTAGAATAATGAAACAACCAAGTAGTTTGCTATTTAAATTGCATGATATTGTGTTTATTGTGTATTGTTATTGTTTAATGTAGCAGGCTCAGGCACCAGCTCAGGACCATGGTGGACCATCCATCATGGAGCGATTCAAGAGGATGACCCCACCCTCTTTTAAGGGGGAGAGTGATCCACTAATGGCAGAAAGCTGGTTAAGGGAGACAGAGAAAATCTTCCGAGCTATCAGGTGCCCTGATGAGGATAAGGTGACATTAGCCACCTACATGCTACAGGTATGTTTAATTTTATGTTTGTATGTTTTGCAAGTTAGATTGGTTTGGTGCTTATGAAGGTGTATTGCAGGAGAGAGCGGATGTATGGTGGTCCTCCCTACTACGTACACGCTTTGAGGACGGAGCAGTAGACGTGACGTGGGACGCGTTCGTGAGGCTCTTTCGAGCCAAGTTCGTCCCAGAGCATATCCAGGACAAGATGGAGCAAGAATTCCTTTCCCTGACGCAAGGATCAATGACCGTCCTGGAATACGAGGCAAGGTTTTCTGAACTTTCTAAATATGCACCGCATATCGTAGAGGATGAGCGCAGGAAGACGAAGAAATTCGTGATGGGTCTCAACCATCACTGAGGACGAGACTCGTGGCGTTTGACCACCGCACGCTAGACGAGGCCCTCAGCGCTGCCTGCAGACAGGAGGGAGAAATGGAGCAATATCTGGAGGAGAAGAAGGCTTCGCAGAAGAGGCCGGCAGCGACATTCCAGCGGCAGGATAAGAAGAAAACGGTGTACCAGACACCGCAGAAACCAGTGGCAGTCAGCAACTCTCAGGTACCTTCTGTACGTTCCCCTGGTGTGAAGAAAGAGTGTCCCCATTGCGGGAAGACACATGGTGGTTCCGAGTGTTGGTTGGTAGCGGGTAGATGCTTGAAGTGTGGGAGCAGCGACCACAAGATCAAGGATTGCCCAAGACTTCAGCGTGGAGCGCCAGCCCAGCAGTAGCGGCAGCCGCGCCAGCTACAGGAAGACCAGGAAGGCCTCGAGCCCCAGCTCGAGTGTTTGCTTTAGCTCGCGAGGACGCCGAGCAGGCGGAGCATGTCACCGAAGGTACAGTTTTGCTTTTCGGTGTGCACGCTCGGGTTTTGTTTGATACGGGTGCTACTCACTCGTTCATTTCCGAGCGGTTCGCTAGGCAGTTAGCCCTAGAGTCAGGCATAGAGTCTGAGGAGTTAGAGGTCCCTTTGTCTGTGCACACCCCTGCGGGTACGGTATCGACTAGGAAGTGCATTCCGTCGTTACCTGTGTGCATTGAGGATAGATTCCTAGATGGGTGTTTCTTCTTGCTAAAGATGAAGGACTATGATTGCATTCTTGGTCTGGATTGGCTAGAGGAGCACTATGCGTTAGTGGATTGTCGTCGGAAGAAGATTGTTTTCCGCATTCCTGGTGAGGACGAGTTCTCTCATCCCTTGCCAAAGAACTTAGCGGGAAAGTTAGTTATCTCTGCCATGAAGGCGATGCGCATGGTGAACAAGGGTTGTGACGCATTTCTTGCCAGCGTTATGCTAGTACCCGATGCTAGTTCGTCACTGACTCTTGCAGAGATCGATGTGGTGCAGGATTTCCAGATGTCTTTCCCGATGACTTGTCTGGATTGCCACCGGATAGGGAGATAGAGTTCACTATAGAGTTGCTTCCAGGCACCTCTCCTATCTCGAAGGCCCCATATCGGATGGCACCTGCAGAGTTAGCCGAGTTGAGGAAGCAATTGCAAGAATTGCTTGATAAGGGATTCATTCGCCCTAGTGTTTCCCCTTGGGGCGCACCTGTATTATTCGTCAAGAAGAAAGACGGGTCACTTCGGTTGTGTATTGATTATAGGAAGTTGAACCAAGTGACTGTGAAGAACAGGTATCCCTTACCTCGGATTGATGATCTGTTTGACCAGTTGCAGGATGCATCAGTCTTTTCAAGATTGACTTGCGATCTGGTTATCATCAGTGCGGATTAGGAGTGAGGATGTGTCCAAGACGGCATTTAGATCCCGTTATGGACATTATGAGTTTTTGGTTCTTCCTTTCGGATTGACCAACGCCCCTGCAGCGTTCATGGATCTCATGAACCGGGTGTTTAGTCCGTATTTAGATAGCTTTGTTGTTGTGTTTATTGATGACGTGTTGGTCTATTCTCCGGATGAGGCCACACATCGTCAGCATTTGAGGTTAGTCTTAGAGGTTCTCCGTGAGCACAAGCTGTATGCGAAGTTCAGCAAGTGCGAGTTCTGGTTGCGCGAGGTTCACTTTCTCGGGCATGTTATCTCCGGCGCTGGTGTTGCAGTTGATCCAGCAAAGGTCCAGGCAGTTATGGATTGGGAGATTCCCAGGACCCCTTCGGAGATTCGTAGTTTCCTTGGGTTAGCTGGTTACTATCGGCGATTCATTGAGGGTTTCTCATCCATCGCCGCCCCTTTGACAAAGCTGACCAGAAAGGGTGAGAAGTTCGTATGGTCTGAGGCATGTGAGCGTAGCTTTCAGCTATTGAAGGCTAAGCTTACTTCTGCTCCGGTATTGGTATTGCCTAGTGGTCTAGAGGGCTTTGCCATTTATACGGATGCATCTCAGATTGGTTAGGCTGTGTACTCATGCAGCGAGAGAGGGTAGTGGCTTATGCTTCTCGTCAGTTGAAGGAGCATGAGAGGAACTATCCGACTCATGATTGGAGCTCGCAGCAGTGGTTCATGCACTAAAGATCTGGAGGCACTATCTTTATGGTGTCAGATTTGAGGTGTTTACCGACCACAAGAGCTTGAAGTATCTTTTCTCCCAAAAGGAATTAAACCTGAGGCAGAGAAGATGGATTGAGTTCTTGAAGGACTATGACTTCGACCTTCAGTATCATCCTGGAAAGGCGAACGTCGTAGCGGATGCTCTTAGTAGAAAGAGGTCTTCGCTCCAGCAGGATTGGAAGATGTTGGAGGATGCAGCGTGCTCTATGACCGAGTTAGAGCCATCGCTGTGTCAGGCTTTTGTAGCTCAGCTATCCCTTAGATCCTCAGTCTTGGATGAGGTGATTGAGCAGCAGAAAGCCGACCCTAGATTGTTAGAGTTAGTGGGTAAGGCGGGCATTGCTCGTGATGAGGACGGTGTGATTAGATTTCAGCACCGTGTTTGTGTCCCTGATGTAGTAGATGTCCGTGAGCATGTGTTAGCGGAGGCTCATAGATCGCGATTCTCTATTCATCCGGGTAACACTAAGATGTATCAAGACCTGAAGAGATCATTTTGGTGGTCCGGCATGAAGAAGGATGTTGCGGATTATGTGTCTAGATGTCTAGTATGTCAGCAAGTGAAAGCCGAGCGGCAGCGACCATCCGGCCTTATGCAGAGGATGGATATCCCAGTGTGGAAGTGGGAAGCTGTCACTATGGACTTCGTTCGGGTTTGCCTCGATCTAGAAGGGGCAATGACTCGATTTGGGTAGTTGTAGATAGATTCTCGAAGACTGCTCATTTCTTGCCATGAAGAAGAAGCAGTCAGTAGAGAGTTTAGCTAGATTGTATGTTAGCGGTATCATTAGATTGCATGGTGTGCCGAAGTCGATCATTTCGGATCGAGATCCGAGATTTACTTCGAGATTGTGGAAGGGTCTTCAGGATGCGTTAGGTTCGGAGCTTAAGCTCAGTTCGGCGTTTCATCCCCAGACCGATGGACAGTCCGAGAGGACTATCCAGACGCTCGAGGATATGTTGAGAGCGTGTGTTCTGGATTGGAAGGATGATTGGGAGCGTCATTTACCTCTTGTGGAGTTCGCATACAACAACAGCTTTCATGCTAGTATTGGTATGGCTCCATTCGAGGCGTTGTATGGTAGGCCCTGCAGATCTCCTTTATGTTGGGAGGAGACTGGTGATAGGCAGTTGATCGGACCGGAGTTAGTTCAGGAAACTTCGGATAAGATTCAGCTTATCAGGAAAAGGCTTGTTGCGGCACAGGATAGGCAGAAGAGTTATGCCGACAACAGGAGAAAGGATTTGGAGTTCGAGGTTGGCGATCATGTCTTCTTGAAGATATCGCCTACTCGTGGTGTTGTCAGATTTGGCAGGCATAGCAAGCTAAGCCCTAGATTCATTGGCCCATATGAGATTCTCAGACGTTTGGGCAGCGTGGCGTATGAGCTAGCTTTACCCCCAGCTTTGGCTAGCGTTCACCCGGTATTCCACGTATCTATGCTCAGGAAGTATGTCCGAGATCCGTCTCATGTGATTAGTCATGAGCCAGTGGAGATCCAGCCAGATCTTTCGTATGTCGAGCAACCAGTAGCCATTCTTGACCGGAAGGTTCAGCATCTCCGGAACAAGAGTATTGCGTCGGTGAAAGTTCTATGGCGGAACTTCTCACGTGAGGAGGCTACGTGGGAGCTTGAGGATGCGATGAAGAAGAAGTATCCCCTTTTGTTTGAGTAGTGTCGTTCTAACTTCGAGGACGAAGTTTCTTTAAGGGGGAGAGGGTGTAAGGCCCTCGAATTTCCGTCGCATTAATTGTACTTGTGTGTGTATATTTGTGCTTGTGTATGTATATACATATTTACGTACGTATTGATTAGTACAAGTACGTGTGCATATGCTTATATTAGATAAAAATAATGCATGTATTGAATGGTGATAGTATGGATACACTACCTTATACATATGCATGTATATATGCATGGTATGCATGGTTTTCTGCATATTTCAGAGTTCTGGCCGAAGGCCATCTTGGCGTCAACCCCTAGCCGTTTAGGTGGTGTCAGCGTCCAGACATGGACGCCAACACTAATCCAGGCGTCCAGCGACATGGACGCCAATCTCTCTGGCCTGCATGCGCAGCAGAGCTGCAAGCTTCTGAAACAAGAAAGCCAACCATTGGGGGACTGTCCCCAACGGCTCTGAAGGCTGTCAAGTCACCTGGTGAGTGGGAGAGAGGCTCTCCTTATGTCTGAACCCGAAATGGCCTCTTCCCACTCCTCTCTTCACCCTTGCAAGAGGAGAAAAGAGAAAAGAAAAACCCTAGAGAGAAACTGAGAGAAAACCCCACTTTTCACCCAAAAATCCGAACTTCTGAAGCTTGATCCGGCGTTCCACTGCAAGGAGGCTAGAAGGATCACGAGGAAGGCTTCCCCGACCTCGGCTTGCTGTGGATCTCGCTCAAGAACCCGGAGGAGAGTTCATTTGGAGGCTTCTTGGGACAGCCCAAGGAGAGCTTCACCGAGCCCTAGATCCCTTGGAGCAATTTTTAAAAGGCAAGTGACCTATCCATGATGTTCCCGTATGTGTCTAGGTCGTTTCTATTATTTTTATGGATTTTTCCTCGAGTCCTAGACCCTCCCATTCACCCAAGTTTGAGAGCTCGGGTCTGTGTTTCTGCACAGACCTGCATTGACGGCAAGGTCAATGGACGCCGATATCATGCTTGGCGTCCATCGACCATGTCGCTGACCATGAGTCAGCGGCCAGAGACTGCCGCCAAGTTCCTCTGGACAGAACAGTGAACTGTTCTGCCCTTCCTTTACATTAATTTCGGTATGGTTTCCGTGATGAGGATATATGGTAATCCTATACTCTATGTATATAGTCAATTGTGGTGTGTGGATGAGTGTGATGTGTGGTGGTGAATGTTGGAATATTGTATCCCTTAAACTTGTGAGCATGACTTGTTGAAAATCTTGCAAATCCATGTTTCATGATTAGGATTAGTCTGAATGCCTTGGTTTTGTCTGATCATGAAGATTAGTGGGTCAGTATATGTGTATGCAATTTTGTTAAATTATCCATGCTTGTATAAATTGCCAATAAATCCGGTTCGGTAAGTAAAAAGACATACAAGATAGATTGTGATGATTAATCTATAGATGTATGATTTAGGGTAATCTTGTATTCTCAAATCATGCATATGTTAGTAGCCTCTGTTAAAACAGTAAGTGGCAAATTGCAAGATGTGTTAAACCCCATGTTAACTTAAGTTGTGAATAGCATGCTAAATAGGTGTTTTATTTTCTGTAAATTCCATTTAGCTCAGAAAAATCTGAAAAATTGAGTGTATGATCTAGAACCCGAAAATAGCATGTGGTTAAAATTTCAGGTCATTTGGACCAGTATATAAGAAGTTATGTATTTTTCATGTGAAAGGCAATAATCTATGTATGTTCTCGTAATGTGATTAGATAGTGCTTAAACCTAACTTGAATGGTGAAATTACTGTGTGTTAAGCTCCTGAAATCTGTAGTGCCATGTTAGGAAAAACAGAGATGTGCATGTGAGTGAGAAAGTAAATGAGATGAAAAGTGCTATGTGTAAAATCATGTGTAAATCGGTAAAATGTGTAAAGTGTAACTGTGCCAATGTGACACTGCTTCCGTAGAGGGCAGTGGAGCTGTATCAGGGAAAAGTCCCCCTGAGAAAGTTCAGTGTGTAAGTGACCCTAAGGGCATTAGGGGGAAATCCTGGAGGTGGACAAGTACCACTGGTTAGGGTGGAGACTTGTTCTCCCGGTCTGCGCAGTCCAAGAGTCGCCATTGGAATGCCTAGATGGCGTCTATGTGTAATGTGATGTGTATATGTCCTTCTTTGGTGGTTTGGACTATGTGTCACGGCACCTAAAATGTGTAATGTGAAATGTGTAATGTGTATGTGTCCATGTGTAAATGTGTAAGTGAACAATGTGAATGTGTATGTGCAAAGTGTAACCATGTGAAAGAGAAAACTTGTGTAAAGAAAATGTGAAATTCTAAATGTGAAATATGTTGTTGAAATCCATGTGAGACAAATCTGAAACCATGTGAAATCAGTAAATTCATGTTGTTATTATCATGTGTATGTGTGCAAAAATGCCTAGAATCCATGTTAGGGATAATTAATGAGCACGTGTGCAAATAGCATGATCGTTATTCACATGATTTGTTTTAAGCGATATTGTAGCTCTCATGTATAGGTTTTCAGCCATTAAACCATGTGAAACCAGCAACTTAAAGCATGTGAAAATGTCTATGTATGTGTTTAAAAACATGTAGGATCCATGCTAGTCGTGTTTTCCTTTCATGTATGCACAATGTTCATGTGGGTAGCTCTCATGTCTCGGTTCTTTAAAGACAAAATTTCATGAGTAAATTGAATAGAGAGCATGTGATAGGTAAAGTTTTATTCTTAGAAATCTGAAAGCATGATCCATGTATAAACTTGTAAAACTTTCATGATAGGTTGAAACCCGAATGACTAGCATGCCATGTGTTGTAAATTTTGAATGTGCATGTAGAAACCCCTATGACTTATACGTGTATGTTATGAGTAGTGTTTCTTGCTGAGTCTTTGGACTCACTCCTTGCTTCGGCGTACAGGTGTAGTTGGTGACGTGGCGCCTTTGGAGGAGACAGTGGAGACGGACTCCGAGCGCGGAGATTAGCTAGTTTTGGAGCTTCTTTGTGATTTGTGTATTTCATAGTATGTACTTTGAACATTGTATTAGAATTATCATGAAAAAGAATGTATAAGTGTGGACATTATGTATTTTTATTTCAGCAGTTTAAATTATGTGAACTTTAGTTCTTTATTGTTAATTGCAAACTTCATGTATGTTAAATGTGGATGATGAATGAATGGAGACAGTTGTCTTTTACTTCCGCTACTCTGTTGTATATTCGCGTGTATCTCAGCTGTATGTATCGTTTGGGTAAATGTCCACTGTGAGGACTCTTGCTATACCGACGTGGGTTGGTATAACCGTACCGGTATAATGAGGGCCGTCACACCCTGTTTTGGCCAGACAGAGCAGAGGAGCTCTGTCCGGCGAAGGAGGGGGGCTGCTGTGGGGATTTTCTGGCGATCCGGCTTCCTGGTGGCTCGTGCGGCACGGGTTCCACGCAAGGATGGCGTACGGAGCGTGGATACGCCGGCGACGAGGTGTTCTTCACATTCTTCGAGCTTGTTCAGTGGTAGGGAGACTACCCTTTTGTTTTACTTTGTTTTGAATGGATTAAAGGGTGGTAACCATGTTTGGGTGGTGTGCCATAGTGTGGGATCAACACTCCTATCACCAGTAGGAGCACCCAACGAGTTCAAAAGTAAATTAAAGGAAAAAATAAGTTGCTTAAAGGAATTTGAGTTTAGAGAAGCAAATCCTCAAACACCAGTCATTCCATCTTGCTTCATCTTCTATGTCTTGATCAATTTGGCCTCAAATTCTTCAAGTCTTGATAGCCTGGGTTGTGCTCCAGACCATCTTGCATGCGTTCATCATATTGATGTGTTACTGGAGCACTTTGACTTGATCTCCCTCGAACCAGGCTTGACTGGCGATACTCTGTTCTTGGCTTTAGCAGATCTGATGATGGTGAGGCATCTTCTTGCACAGCATCCTTGAGCCCTTCTTCTTCTTCTTCTGATAGAAGTCACTCAGGAGTATCCCCTCTCTATCTCCATGGAGTTCTTCTGCTCTCCCTCTTTTCTCCCTCTAGCGGCACTGGGAATATTCTGGAGTCCTTTCTTTGGGCGCTCTATCTTTTTCAGATGAGACAAAGGGCATATTTATAGCCCTCATCAATGACCTCATACCTGGGGATGCGAGAGTACCATAATTAGGGTTGACCGTACACCGTTTAAGTGACATGTGATTCTGGTCCCCTGACATGTGCTATCAATTTTTGATCTCATAGTAGAAGTGTGTCGACACCCTTGGCCTGCTTGTGTCTTAACCCTTCGGTTTCGTGTTTCTCAAGCTCTTTAGTGAGACACGTGCCCATTACATGATGTTTTGTATGGATAGCATCATTAAGTATTCAGGGAAAAAGATAATCAATGTTAAGTTAATTGGCAATCCATGTTATGGCAATCGATGTTTGATGAACTGTCAAAGAGTCGACTATCAAATTATAACATGAATATACAAAGTCTCTGCACTTCAACTGACACAGTGTAAATCGTGACATCTGAAGTCAAGGTGCTTCAGATGGCAGAAATACATCAAGAATATATGAAGTGCCATTGCTTCGACTGACCAAGTGAAAAGTGAATATCCGAAGTGTCGGTCGAATTTAGTCTTAATCGGTCGAAGTGACTTCGTCATATGTAAAACTTAACTTCGTTATATACGAAGTCTAGCTTCATCATATGCAAAGTTACTTCGTCATATACGAAGTCTAGCTTCGTCATATGCGAAGTCTAGCTTTGTCATATGTGAAGTTTAGCTTCGACTGACTGCGACCAAAAGCGGACATCCGAAGTTTAGTGCTTCATTGACAAGGAACAAAACTGAACATCCGAAGCAACAATTATGCAAATTATCAAAATGGTCAGTCAGTCTATGATATGCAAACATTATTTATGGGGTATTCAACATGAAGGCATTAATGTGCATCAATCTATAGTGCCATGTCACCCCTCCCGGCCAGTTAAGAGGCGACACACACACACTAACCGAACGGAAGTATCTTACACATCATTATGGGAAGGCCTTCTGTGCTGCATGCAATATATTTTTACAGACCAAACACCAGAGCTGTATGTGGTAAGAATACTAAATATACAAATTTCGGTTGCATCATCAAACACCACTACAAGCACCGCATAAACATATATACAATATCATAGTTTGATCAAAATTACACACCAGAAAGTCTGGATACAAAAAAAAAAAAAGTACAGCCACTGCTTAAACAACTTTTAAAGCCCTAGAGGTCACCCAGCCTGAAGCATGAGTGCAGTAAGGGTTGGCTTGGAGAGCAGACCGCATTATGAAGAAGAATCTGAAATGGTGTTAATGAAGGCGTGAGTTCTAAAGGAACCCAGCAGCATAGGATCATGGAATAAAGTACAGTTATAAGGTTTCAGAAGCACAAGAGCTATACAAAAAAAAACACATAGCATGGAAGACTTAACAGATTGTATGTTTACAGACACGCATGAATCATTTTTCAAAGATATGATTGCTTGGCAGAGCTTTAAAATTTTGCAAATGGCATCAGCAAAGCTCTCAGGGGATGCATAACATATAGCTAACCACCTGCCGAAATAGGATGTTACATATACATACATACTCAAATTTGTCCAACTTAGTGAGTCTAACCACCCACGTATAACTGGTGGGATGAAACCGTCGTCACGGTTGACCCCTCATGCATGACACCAACCATGAAGGGTCCTAACCACCCTAAAGAGAAGGATCAAAGTCTCTTGCCAAGATAATTAGACATAGGATTTTCAAAGGTTATCCCAAAAGGGTTCGAATCAAATTTCTGAATCAAACATGTAGACTCATAAACAACACAGTACTGAAGAGTTGAAGGATGACCCCAAAGGGATCAAAGGAGGGATCAGTTATGCCTACCTTCATGTGGGGAAAACCAGTAGAAGGTCCCCAGAGAACTGAACGGCCAAACCCGCCAGGAAACTACTATGGCTCCAAGCTCAAGCCTTCGATTTCCTAGCAGTAGAAGATAAAAAATGTCCGTTGGGAGTGGCCACCAAAGCTATATAAGGGTTTAAATTTAAGGTGGGGCAATACTAACAAGGGGATCTAGACATCTGGCCAACATGTAGACCAAAGGAAGATACAATCCAGTAGATGAGACTGATGGCAATATGAGTAGAAGGTTCTTCACATGACCAACAATGCGATTTGCAGAAAGTATGAAGTATTCAGACAGGCATCGGGATCCATGCCAGAATTAAGTTGGTAGGCCAATAGAGTCAGATGATGATCATTCCATCAATCTGACAAAAGCACCAGTACTACATGATTATATTAAATTCTGGTTCGCTAAGAGGACAGAGGGAACACGGATTGTTGACCGAAGTATCGATTACTGACTGAGACATCGGTTGCTATTTTGCTAACTAGAACATCGATTACCAATTAAACATTGATTACCAATTAAACATCGATTACCAATTAAACATTGATTACCAATAAAACATCGATTACCAATAAAACATCGATTACCAATTAAACATCGATTACTGACTAAGGGACGTCAATATATGAAGTTCCCACTTCAACAGACAACGATATAAATAGAAACAGTCGAAGCTTCACTTCGTCATATACGAAGTTCCACTTTGTCATATATAAAGCTGCACTTCGACCGACCACGATATAAACAGAAACAGTCGAAGCTTCACTTCGTCATATACGAAGTTCCACTTCGTCATATACGAAGTTGCACTTCAACCGACAACGATATAAACAAAATTGGTTGAAGCTACACTTTGTCATATACGAAGCTGCACTTCGACTGACATCGATATAAACAAAATCGATCGAAGCTACACTTTGTCATATATGAAGCTGCACTTCAACCGACAACGCTATAAATAGAATCGATTGAAGCTACACTTCATCATATACGAAGCTGCACTTCGACCGACAATGATATAAACTGACCAATCGAAGCTTCACTTCGTTATATACGAAGTTGCACTTCGACCGTAAACACAAATTCCCAACAAGAAACTCAAACTAAGACCCATATAGGGTAATTAACAAGGTACATGATAATAATACTTCTCTCATTCCCATTTAATTCGTAGGATAATGGTTAATCGAAGACAAAAAGGGTTTAAGAGAACTGAAAGAGTGTTAAGGGGTAACTAAGGGTTCGAAGTTGTAACAGGCTATTACACAATCAAACAATGATTTAAAAATATCTTCAAGAGACACAAGGATTATGTCAACATATGTCATCATCAAAACAAATTAGAACAAAGAATATGGGTAATCACAGGACCAAAAACACAACATGCTCCTTGTCTTTGAATGCTTCAAAGCCTTCAACTCTTTATAAAACTTCTGAAGAAGATCATTGAGATAACTGTTTGAGGCTTCATCTTCTTCCTATTGATGTTTTTCTTCTTCTGCTGCTGCTCTCTTTGTATCTAACGTTTGTCTTTTTGTGTCTACTGATTACTTGGAATAGAAGAGAGTCCCTTTTTGTAGATCTATTTAAAGTCTTGCGTGAGTACCGTAAGCCTGCAAACATTTAATACTAGAGAGGATAATGAGAGGGAAAGATCATGTGTTAGTCAGCCCATACCTCTTTATCTTTAGTCCTTATTTCATGTTAGCAAACCTCATATCCAAAAAGTCGTACCTGTAGAGAACACGTTTCAAGAAGCAGAAAATAATAAGTATAGGATGTGTGGAAGATTTGAAATACATTTGACATCTTGTTTACGCACCAAAATATGTGTAAGAGGATAGTATTTTACTACAATAATCGATGGAGCAATATTTAAACTAAAGATGTAGCCAATCGATGTGAGAAATATGAATAAGGCTTCAAAAATTGTTGCAGTCTATGAATATAGAACATTTGTTATCTAATCGGTGTAGTCATATGTGTAAGATATCAGTACTCGGTGTAGAATATAAGCAATGAACATTTAGTTCACCAATCAATGTAAACTTTGTTCACTAATCGATACAAGTTCAGAACCAGTAATCAGTATGAGACTTGTTCACTGATCAATATAAAGCTTCTTCAGTAATCGATGTAGAGCACACATATCGTATGACGAAGTTCATGCACATATATGACGAAGTACATTTCACGATAAAACAAAACAGTCTTCATGTTAGACAAAGTTAACTTCGTATATAACAAAGTGAACTTCGTGCATGACGAAGTGAGTCTTTACATATGACGAAGTAAACTTCGTCATGACGAAGCATATATGACGAAGTGAACTTTGCATATGACGAAGTGAGCTTTTGCATATGACAAAGTAAGTTTCATATAGAATGAAGTGAACTTTCACATTTGATGAAGTGAACTTCTTATTAATTGGTAGAAACTTGCTCTAAAATCGTTGTGGCACTGTAGTTGATAGTCGATACACATTGAACTATAATCGATATGAACTTTTATGCAAATCTTTAAAGCGGAAGAAATTATCTTTTTTCTTGAAAAAATATTATTAAATATATTTATGATATTCACAAGTTTTAGTTATCACCAAAATATAGGAATAAATATATGTGAGTGGCTCAACAGATAGTTCGCATACATGTGGGGTTAATACCCTCCAACAAAGCTCTTCTAGCCATCAGGACTCAATTGCTCCCCCAGATCGACTCCCTCTTATGCTTTTAAACCTCTTTTCTCTCCTTTTTTAAAGAAAAAAATTAAGTTTTTGCCATGGAATAGTGAAAATCTTTCTTTATTAAAAAGCAAACATTAATACCTTCCAATCGCATAATATCTCGTGTCGGACGGGTGCATCCTTTCGATGCATCACCTCATCAAAGTGTTTAAGTGTAGGTGGTTACTTTACATGTCGCCCTCCCATAGTAGACGCTTTGTTATTAGGCTTACGAACTTTTCACGTGTTTTTTAAGGCTTACTCATAATGATGTCTTAGCATTTAATTATGTCTCCTTAAAAGTTGCGTCGAACTTCTTAACCCTTTGAGGGGACGGGGCCCTTGTCAAGGGTCCCTCCATTCCTTGCCTATAAATAGGACTCTAACGTCGTAGTAGAACAAGCCATCTCCTTCTCCTATAACACTCTTTCTATGCTCTCTCTTCACTCCTCCTCCACTTTTTTGCTATTTTGTTGCAGTTGCTCCAAAAAATAGAGTCGAAGGAGGATGATGAGGGCAATAATGCCCTTGAACTGACACCTTTCGATAGCATAGCAGGACAGGAGATAGGAAGGGAGGGGCACACCAGATGAAGAGGGCCGATCTCGAGTCTTGGTACAGATTGTTTGATAGGCTTGGGATTGGAGAAGATTAGTGGTAGTCGAGCTTGGCAATGATGGATCTACAAGGATGAACAAAGCATCAGGGGGCCCTGGGAGGTGGATCCCAGGAACAACCCTCTAATGTCTAAGTTAGAGATGGTGGGTAGAGAGCAACAAGAAAGGAGGAGGTAACTCAAGATCAATCTCTACCATTTTGAGTGCTTAGAGTCCTATGCCTTTTCTAAGGGTCCCTAGGGGACTAATAGACCTCAGCTTTTCCCATCATCCTTGCAAGACGTTGTGACCGGTATGGGCAAGGCATGGGCATAGCCCCTGTGGAGTGGCTATCTCGAGTTTCACAATTTGCCATGAGGTCTTGGGGCCCCGTACAACAAGTAATTATGAGGTAAATCTCCACCCCTTACCTCTATGTCTTCCCGTTCTTTAGCCTTAATAAGACTTGCTAACTTTATTATCAAGTAGGAGTCTGGACTGCTTTGGTCTCCTTTGGTTGAGCCATGAACCTGTTGGGTCAACCTTTCCTGTTGTTAGGGTTGCAAATGAACCAATACACTCGACAAGTAGCTCGAAACTCGGCTCGATAAAAACTCGACTCGGCTCGTTTATTAGATAAACGAGCCGAGCTTGAACAAAAATATAAGCTCGATTCATAAACGAGTCGAGCTTGAACAGAGATATGCTCGACTCGAATATGTTCGCGAACAACTTGTTAAGATACTTGATAATATGCTCGTTAAAATACTCGATTAGTTACTCGGATTATATTAATTTTTTTATTATAAATATGAAAATATTAATATTTATTATTTTTAAAGAATTTTTGTTAAGATACGAAATACTTATGAATGCTAAAATGTAAAGATTAAATATGAGTGTGTAAATACACAAATTATGAAAGGAAGGGTTGTAGACGAACTAATACACTCGACAAGTAGCTCGAATTCGACTCAGATGTTACTCGAATTTGGTTCCTTTAGTAAAGTAAACGAGTCAAGTTCAAACAAAAATTTAAGCTCGTTTCATAAACGAGCCGAGTATGAGCAAATGTCAACTCGGCTCGTTTAAGCTCGTAAACAAATTTATTTAATTTTTTAATTATAAAAATTATAAATATAGTTGTTAAATATTTTAAATATTATACTAAAATAATTAAATAAGTAACCTATGAAGGATCTTGGGGTATGACCTTGAAATAAGAAAAATTTGGGTCTTATAAACAATTAGGTTTTTACTTGTAAATTGAATTAGGCTTATATATATACATAATATGGATACATACATATATATATATATATATAATATAACTCACAAATTCAATTGGGCTCGTTAAGATACTCGTTAAGAGTTCGAACTTGAGAGTATTTAAATAAACTAAGCTTGAACAACTATTTTCAATACTCGATAAAGCTCGAGCTCGACTCGAACTCGATTAAAAATTAACGAACAGAGTTTGAGCAGCATAATACTCGGCTCGACTCGACTCGTTTGCAGCCCTACCTGTCGTGCAATCACCCCCTCGGGTTAAGAGCCTCCATGTTGAGGGTGCATTAGAGGAAAATTAGGTTTTAGGGCTAAAATCTTCCAACTTAACAGAATAGCCATGAGTCGGATTAATTTTTCTTTCCTAGCTCATTCTAAAGGCAATGCTTTGGGAGCTGTCCACTTACCTTAGGCTATCTTCTAAGACATCAAGCCGAGTTAGAAGGGGGGCCTCCATAGGCGTAGCAATATTGGGTTTTGTAGCATTTTTTGGGCTGTATTTATTATCTGAGCACTTTTTAGATGAGCCGTAGTTTAGCAACCGCACTGTCACCCATTTAAGTCAGATTTAATAATTGAACTTTATAGTTTGAGCCAGAGGGCCGAGATTCATTTTCTCCAAAAACCATTCACAACAGTATCATATATCCCTAAAGTTTTAATTTTTAAACGGATTCATTGTCTCCGCGATTGTGGAAAATATTTGCCTAGGAGATGAAACATAATAACACCTCTAGTGATCTCCACACTTCTCCACTCATTTAACTTGAGCGATTAGAAAATTTTTCCCATTTGACGCATCTTAAGAACTCTAACTCTTTCCGTTTTATGTTCATATACGTTTGCTCTCATGTTTCTTTGTCCAACTCTTCTCTCGTAAGAGTAGTAGATTGAGTCATTTTGAGGCCATTTTATCAAATATCAAAAGTATTTTTTGCAAAAGGATCTCCTTGTTGATATATTTTGCAAAAATGTCCATTTTATTTGCATATTATTTTTGAAATTGCAAGCCATTCGATAATTTAAATAAGGATCATAATGTGCAAAAGTATTGGTTTTGGCAACTTTAATTATATCACCTTTTATATTGTCAAGGTCAAAATTAATCTAAAATTATAATGGCAATTTTAAGTAACTAAATTTGAATTTATGCAAAATAGCTTTGTAAAAGTCGAAAATCAGTTGATATGAACTCTCATCGTCCAATCTTCATGACCTCTCAAATTTATTGACCACGGGAAATGTCACTCACACCTGCAGCCAAACAAGAATGTTAGAATGATCTCGAGGGAGAACCTTCCGATGTTCAAGTTAGAGAATTGATAAGAATAAATGATAAGAATAAAGGTAGAGAGAGAGAGAGAGAGAGAGAGAGAGAGAGAGAGAGAGTTGGGACGTTCCTCTTTTCTTACTTGTCCTATCTATTTGTTCTCCTCCTTTAAGTATGTCAAGAGTCCTCCATGCATATGCTCTCGCTCCGTAAGACCATGTTGGTTGGCGTGCGGGGTTGTTGAGGGCACACAATTATTGACATGGCCTTAGACAAGGGATGAAGAGTCATTTTCTCTTTGCCTATGAAATGTGGTTTGGGCCATGCTACCACCACTCATCTCTGGAGAAGAGACCGTGTGTTGGATTGATGGAGAGACCATCTTTTAATGAGGCAAACAGGTGTTGGGTAGCAGGTGAGGCCCTATTCTGACACTGCATGGGTGTGCTTGAATACAAGTGTGGCCTTGCCATTGATACCAGTGGTGAGCTTTATTGTGGCTCAGATCTTGGTGAGAATAGAGTCATCTGGGAATAATGGACTTAGAGGATGCTTTTGCCTACTTTAGGCTGTGGGTCAAGGTCCTAAAGGGCTGTGGAGATTGGGCTTTAGTGGCCTAGGTCCACATCTTTCCTTCTGTATGAGTCAATGTTGGGGAGCAAGACGATGGTTGAGCACAACTTCCATTCTCCAATCTCAATGGACCGGATGAGCGAATTTTAATGGGCTAGGTTGGTTCTACCCCTCCATAGCTTTTATCATTAAAATAATATTAAAATAAGATCAATGCATGTTCTCGTATTCCTTATAATATAACTGAAGTGGCTGTTCTCTAGAAAATTTCATATTATCTCAGATACCTCTCAATAAGATGATATTTTATGCCTCAAATATATCTTTATGAAAAAATCATTTTTTTTAGAAGGGTAACGGTGCAACAGAAACAGTATGATTAAGTATGCAATTATTTACATTAATATGAGAAATGTAGAAAATTATGTTAAATTCTTTGCATATATCTATATTTGTGATCATCCCTGATGGAGAATAATAAGTTAAAAACAATATAAAATCCCTGGTCCAATCATCGAGGAGAGTGCAGAAAGTGTTCCTCGCGCGGAAGCACACGAGCAACACTCGTGGGCACAGAAGCAGTAAAGCTCAAAATGGGAGTAGTTTTGCACATGCTAAAGGTATCCGAGGTTCTAGATGGAAGAATTCCATGAAATTTTGACTGCTCTTGAAATTTCAAGTTCTAGGGTTCCCACTTCCCAGACTGCAACCCCGAATCTCCCTACCGGGCCACTGCAGCGGTGCCTGTAGAGCGTCGATCTCCTTGCTGTTGCTGCTGCTGCTAAGCTAGGGTTCCATAACCAGCGAAGATGTCGCTGAGGCCGAGTGCGAGGACGGAAGTGCGCCGCAACCGGTACAAGGTTGCGGTGGACGCCGAAGAGGGCCGTCGGAGAAGAGAGGACAACTTGGTGGAGATCCGGAAGAGCAAGCGGGAGGAGAGCCTCTTGAAGAAGAGGCGGGAGGGCATGCTCGCCCAGGCGTTCACCCCGACCGTTCCCGTCTCCGCCACGGAGAAGAAGGTACGGCCGTCCCCCTCCCACCCACGGCGGTTTCTTCTCTTTCACGGTCGGCTTTCTGTTGGACTCGCTGTTAGCGGGTTTTGGTGTGGTGATCCTTGAGATCCGCGCCATTCGATCAGGGAGGGCATCTGGGACGGAATTCTAGGAAATTTTGTGGGACTTTTAGGACTCGCTGGTTTTTGAAATCCGGCTTGTTTCGATGGGAATCTTGACGGCTGATGTAGACTATATTTTGACGATGTTCGATTGTTTGCACTTCCGGGAAACTTAGCTGGAGAGTCTTCCGGCAATGGTGGCTGGTGTTTATTCGGATGACAACAATTTGCAGCTCGAAGCAACCACACAATTCCGGAAGCTGCTCTCTATAGGTACGGTAAATATCTTCATTTTCTTGCTCGAATATGTAGAGTTTCCCTGCCCCCAAACAATACCTTGATGACTTTGCAATTGTGAATCAGAACGAAGTCCCCCAATTGAAGAGGTGATCCAATCTGGTGTTGTTCCTCGATTCGTTGAGTTTCTCAGGAGGGAAGATTTCCCCCAACTGCAGGTTTGAGCGTTAGCATGAATGAGGAAATTGTGGCCTTAGCTTTTACATGTATTCCATTATGACTTATATCTCCTTTCTTTTCGATTAAACTCATCAGTTTGAGGCAGCTTGGGCTCTTACAAACATTGCCTCCGGCACCTCAGAGAACACCAAGGTTGTGATAGATCATGGGGCAGTCCCTATCTTTGCTAAGCTGCTTAATTCACCCAGTGATGACGTCCGTGAGCAAGTATGTCCTCCATTTAGCTGTACAGACTTGTGTGAGGTTTTCGATTGTCTGTGGCTGCATGAGTTCTCAATAGTTGCTTGTCTTTGCTTCTCATTTTTTTGTCCTTTCTTTTCTCCGAACTTTGTAGGCCGTTTGGGCTTTAGGCAATGTTGCTGGTGATTCCCCAAGATGCCGAGATCTTGTTCTGGCACATGGTGCATTGATGCCACTTCTTAATCAACTTAATGAGCATGCTAAGCTTTCTATGCTTAGAAATGCAACATGGACCTTATCCAACTTTTGCAGAGGAAAACCACAGCCTTCTTTTGAACAGGTTTGGCTGCTATTTGCATGTTTACCAAATCTTCTTTATCCTGATCCTTATTCATTGGCTTCTCTAACATGCACCATTAAAACAGACAAAACCGGCTCTTCCTGCACTTGAACGGCTCATTCATTCAAATGATGAGGAAGTACTTACTGATGCCTGCTGGGCACTTTCGTACCTATCTGATGGAACTAATGACAAAATTCAGGCTGTTATCGAAGCTGGTGTTTGCCCAAGACTTGTTGAACTTCTTCTGTATGTACCGGATGTGCTTATGCTTTTGTCTTCATCATTTTTTGACCATTTTCCGTTGACTTTGATCATGTTAAAGTAGTTTTAATCTTTGGTCAATCTTTTTGTTTGCTTCAGTCATCCTTCACCTTCTGTGTTGATTCCTGCTCTCCGAACTGTTGGAAACATTGTCACTGGTGATGATTTGCAGACCCAGGTAACACTTGCTTCTTGTTTTATTTTCTTGATTTTCTGGTGTTACATCTTCATGGGAAGTTCAAGGAACATACTACACACAAAGTATTCATTAAAAGTTGTCACAGCAGTAGATTTCTTCAAAAATACAAAAATTGGTGCGCATCCATCCATTAGCTGAATTTCTTATTTCATAAAAAAAATCACAAATTTATCATCCTCAGTTGAGCAGATACTATAGGAAAAGATGTTTGTTACTTGATTTATGGCTGCTTTGGAGATGTTTGATAGATAACAGGCAGTTGGTTTTTTCTGTCCATTGATCATCTAACATAGCATTGTGTTAAGATATGAACATTTTGTAAATGCAATCTTTATGATTTTCAAAGCAGTGTGAATGTCCACTTCAAATATAGGTAGTCAACAACCATAACTAACGCATTGTTTGGTCTGTGAGTCAGCAAGTCTTCCCATCTTTGCTTATGTTCCCCTCAAGAAAATTAGTCAGTACTAGGAAATATTGTTAAGTGGAAAATTCATAGCATGATTGGTAAAATTTTTTGTTGGAAGCCTCATCTCCCACTTTTAACATTTGAAGTCAACTAATTTTTGATAGGTAGACTAGAAAACCTTGTTTTCTTCTCTGGGAGGCTCCAACTTGAAGCTTTTGTCTTGAAACCCAAAAAGCTAGATGAAGGCTCCCAAGTTCTATCCCCTGAACCACCCACCCGATCCCAAATTGGACTGAAAGTTCCGAAAACCCTAAACTGCTTCAAGTCTATTAAGCTAAATTTTTGATAGGTTGGTGAGTAGATTTGAAGACTATTATCCACACTAGCAAAATTCTCACCTCTCTCTTTTAAGTACTTTGTTTTGCTGTTAAATGAGGCCATCAGAAGTTTCCTTTTGGGTCAGGGTTGAGGGGAGAAACTCAAAGCCTTCATTTGATATCAGCTGGGTAGGGGAGAATGATTTAACAGAGTCCATTGCTGGCTAAGTGGTTTGGGAGATTGGGAGTGAGAACACTATATGGGCAAAGATTATTGGAGAAGATATTTGAGACAAGCAGATGGTGCACATACCCAAATAACAAGAATTGACTCCCACCGCTTTGGAGAAGTATAATGAGGAGGCATGTGTTTCTCATGATCTCTATTGCTTCCAGTTTAGAAGTTTTCCATTTCTTGGAGTATCCTTTGTGCTCTAGTGAACCTTTCTTGTTGTAGTCCAAAATACCTATGAGCTAGCAGTGGCCGAAGTTATATTTAGTGATCGTTTCATTTGTGTAGGAGTGGAGGTAATGCCAATTGGTTCATTCAACTTAGAAGAGATCACACACAGTGGCTGAAGCAGGTGACCACTTGAAAATGCAAGAAGTATTACCTCTGGTGCAATTGAATCAAGAAGCTGGAGATGGGAGACCAATGGCCAGTTGTCTGTGAAATCCCTTTTGATAGACTTTAATGGTACTGGAGGAAGGGCTTGGTGGATGCAGTTGGTAATTAAATCATCCTTTGAAGATCACAGTTCTTCATTTTGGAGGTCTGTAAAGGAGACTTCCTATCTCCTACCTGTGGCAGCGTTAGAGTGTTTTTCCACATTGAGAAACACAACTGTCTTTTATGGTGTCCAAGGAGAGGATGTAGACCATTTATTCTGATGCTGTGGTATCATTAGTATCTAGTAGGACATCCTCAGCTGGATGTCCGGATCTCCATTGGTTTTGGGGCATCAATGATCTGAAGCGGTGGAAAGGTGTTCATCCTATAAGCAAAGAAGAATTGTCTGTTATGCTCCAACTATCCTTTGGGCTACTTGTATTAAAAAGAATTTTAGGAGTTTTAAACATGAGTACAATACATATTTTAATATCCTACTTCTAATGAATGGGAAGATTGCTACATTGCTGTTGTTGTTGTACTCCCTGAAGATTCCTATATTTGAGAGTCCATATTGGCATAAATTCATCTTGTGATAGCGTTGACCCTCTTTTGTCCACTAAGCCCTGAATTAAAATTTATGCTGATCAAGGATTTTCCTTTTTCAGATCTGTAGGGCATCTTGTGATTCAGTAGGATACTAGGCTGGGACTCCCTTTTTATTTTATTTTCTTTTTGGTTATGGATTTTATACCCTGGTAATGATGTATCTTTTAATATTAATGAAACCTGGCGTGCATCATCACCATAAAAAACTGTTCTGATCAGAAGGAATGGCACTACACCTGAAACCAACTTGCTGTGATTCAGTTCTGGATATTTTCATGTAGTCTTTAGAAAATTATGCTCATAACATTACTTAAGCACATCACAATCCTCATGCTTGCTCTTTTTTAATCATCCCTTTCCCCCACTTTTTGTACTTGTTGCTAGTATCCAGGTTGAGGTCTGTCTACTGGTTTGCTTCTAGAACTTTCTAGGCAATCTCCAATTGTCTTGATGTTATTCTTTAAGTGGTGGATAATTGCGTCTTGAACCTTCTGACTGAGAAGCTACTTATTTGCCTAATGGTTTTCATTTTAACGTAATAGTTATCTATGTTATTGCATTCAACTTTGTGATGATTTTAATCCCATTATTGATCATAGGACTATTAATTTGGCTGACGATTTGTTGTTTTGGGGACAATGGTGATTGTTGAAGGGCCTCCAATTGTCATGAAAATTTCCATCCACTTGTTATTTGTCTGTTGGCATCATGGTTTGCTGAATTGGGGTGAATCGGCCCGATTCGGCCGAATTGGTGCGAATCAGGGGAAAACCGATCCCTGATTTGCCCAACTCGGCTGATTCCCTCCATATATATATAATATAATATATTATATGACATGCATATGTATATATAATATCCCCCCCTAATACCCAGTAATTAGTTATGATATGTGCTCTCTCTGCACACTATTCATGTTCAATTGTGTTAGCTGTATTTTTCTCTTGCTAGTTTTTTGCAACATGTGGAATCCCCATTATTTAAAATTTTTGGCAATTGATGCAAGGAGGTTAAATCACAGTACTTTTCCTTCATAGTTGATGTGGCATTATGTTTTGTAAGGAGTTTACTGTGGCATTGTTATTCCTTTCTTGTTGGTGCTTCGCAACAGGTGCTTGTGGGTACAGTTTCTATTTTGTTTTGCCAGCATTTAGGTTAGGTTAGGCTCTTAGTGGGTTTGTATGTACATATGATATGTTTAGCACTTTTAGGGGTACTTTTGAGGCTTGAGCAAACTGATTACTTTGAGGATTTAATGATAAAAGAGATAACGTATGCGACTATGAACAAACTGATTGCTGTGAGATCCTGACTGGCTTTGATTCTTCACACGTGTTCCATACTTCTGTTATGCATGGCCTCCTTTCTTACCAATCAGAACTCCAGGTGGATTGCTGTAGGTCTTGAGGCTGTTATATATCCACTGGACAGCACAAAAAGTATGGAGAACGTTTAGAACTGTCGTCAAGATCATGTTCATGATGTGATGTGTGAATGACATGGGAAAAAGCAAAGTGGGGCTTACATTAAGTAGCCACATTATAGCATAATCATTTCTCCCTTGGTAGTTACTTTTTAGCTTTTAATACTTCACCATGAATTTAATTTTTTCCCACATGTTAAGATCTAGCTTTGTTCTCCTTTTTGCAGTACATTATTGACCATCGAGCCCTTGCTTGCTTGCTTGCTCTATTGACTCACAATCACAAGAAAAGCATAAAAAAGGAGGCTTGCTGGACAATTTCGAACATTACTGCCGGGAATAAGGATCAGATACAGGTATGCATTATAGAACAAGTAATGCTCAGTTAAGTGCATTTTCAGAAGTGAAGATCAGATTACCTTTTCTGAGATGGTTCTCTATTGTTTGCTTATAACATTTTTACTTAAATGCTTATGTTCATGTGGTTTGTTATAGTTATTGCCAATGTAAAACTGACTTTTAAAACCAGAGTAGAGCATCTTGCTAGCAGTTGTTATTTTATAAAGGTCTAGGATGCATTTGGGATTTGGGGATTTTATTATAGAATATTTCTTATAGATGTATCTCCAAATAGATGTGTCCTTTAAAAGAACTGCTTAGTTCCTTTAAATCGGAAGTGTTTCGGAACATAAAATGACATTATGTTACTAAGTGGTGCATAAGGCATGGTTTGGCGTGCCGGATCGGATCGGGCCGATTCGGGCGAATCGGTGCGGATCAGGGGAAATCCGATTCGCGATTCGCTTGATTCGGTCCGATCCGCCTAGTTCTGTTCAGGCAGGGTTGTCAGGATCCTCTTATTTACCTGAATATCATTTAAGTAAATGTTATAATTTGTTGTTTCATTTACTTAAGATATTACATGTAAATAAGGAAGTACCCCCCATTTGAATCCAATAAAAATATCAAAAAAATCATATCTCTTACCAATAAAAAATCAACTCTCCCATCGAAGAACAAAATCGCGATTTTGGTGATTTTAGCGAAATGCTAACTTTTTAATCTCTCATAATTGGTCTATCTAAAAATTTGATAATTCAAATAAACCATATGGAACACTAAATATCTAAAGTCCGGTAAAAAAAGTCAAACGTGCATGTGACTTCTCCAAGGGAGCCGCTCTCCTACTGACAGCACTTAGTCTGCTCGAGGCATCTCAAGATTTGGTCAAACTTAAGTTATCATCATTCAAACTCATAAGAATTGTCACTTTATAGTTTCTTTTCAATTAGAAAGTGAAAATTCTCATGAGTTTAAGTGATGATAACTTAAGTTTGACCAAATCCTGAGATGCCTCGAACAGACTAAGTGCTGTCAGTAGGAGAGCGGCTCCCTTGGAGAAGTCACATGCACGTTTGACTTTTTTTACCGGACTTTAGATTTTTAGTGTTCCATATGGTTTATTTGAATTATCAAATTTTTTGATAGACCAAATTATGAGAGATTAAAAAGTTAGCATTTCGCTAAAATCACCAAAATCGTGATTTTGTTCTTCGATGGGAGAGTTGACTTTTTATTGGTAAGAAATATGATTTTTTTGATATTTTTATTGGATTCAAATGGGGGTACTTCCTTATTTACATGTAATATCTTAAGTAAATGTATCATTTACTTAAATGATATTCAGGTAAATAAGGAGATCCTGATAACCCTGCCCGAACAAGATCTTGAGTCCAGTGAACCCTGCCTGAACAGGACCAAGTTCTGGCCGAATCCAAGCGGATCGAACCGAATCGGTTCGATCCGCCCGAATCGGATCGGATCAGGATGATCCGGTCCGAATCGGCGATGCGCCAAACCTTGGCATAAGGTACTTTTAACCAAAATATCCTCATTATATATATCCCAAAAAGTCCATTTCTAATGGTTTATAACATCTCAGATGCAACATTGATTAATTAATTCAATAAGAATACTACAAAGTCAATGAAAGCTAGTTAATCAAATGTACTTCGCACGAGTACTCTGTTGAAGGAATTGTTTTAAAAGTAAATTAAAGGTACTTTATTTATGTATGCATAAGAAGTATTTGTGTACCTATATCCTTCATTCTGAGTTATTTTTTTTTCCTTTTCCCAAGATGATAACATTGTTAGTAAATTCAAGCCAAAAATAACAATAGAATCTTAAAGAAAACAAAGGATAAATAAAATTGGCCAGGAGGGCCAGGACCACGATTTTACATGTCTATATTATTTAATGCCTCCATACCTTTCTGACGTTCATTATTTGCAACCTATTAACATCACAAGTTAATTGCATGCCATAGTTGTCAAGGCGTCAAGGCGACCAAGGCGTAGTTGGGGTCTCGGATCGCCTAAGCGCTTAGGCGCCCGCCTAAGCGGTGCCTAGGCGTTTAGGACAGAACCAAATATGAGTTGTTTTCAAGTGTCCCTCTTACATGATATTTATGTATCTATTAATATATATAATGATGAAAATTCAATAAAAAAATCATAATATGACAGACATAAAGACAATGACATATCATAATATGGCAGATATATTATTAAAATAATACATAAATTTGAGAAAATATATAATAACTATGTATCACAAAAAAAATACTTGCAAAAAAATAAAATGTCACAACAAAAAAGTCAAAATTATATGAAAGCAATAAAAATTAAACTACAAGTAAACAAACTCACATTATATATCATAAAGTCATAAAAAATTTAAATTGATATCTTCAAATAAATAAGCACACTAAATAAGAACAAGAAGTGAAAATATTATTCTATCATCAGAAAACTAATTTCCAACTTTTAAAACAAACCAGTAAATACACATACATGTAAATATGTTAAATAAAATAAGAAGTGCAATATCTTAACACACTAAAAACAAGTAAAAACTAAATGAGTTCATTACATAATCCCACAATATGTCTAAAAATTGAAAAGAAACTAGAAAATGACAAGTCTCGTGTTTGGTAGTTTAAGTTTGACCAAATCCTGAGAGATCTCAAGTAGATTAAGTGCTGTCAGTAAGAGAGCGGCTCCCTTGGAGAAGTCACATGCATGTTTGATTTTTTTACCGGACTTTGGATTTTTAGTGTTCCATATGATTTATTTGAATTATCAAATTTTTAGATAGGTCAAATTATAGAGATTAGAAAGTTAGCATTTCGCTAAAATCACCGAAATCGTGATTTTCTTCTTCGATGGAGAGTTGACTTTTTTTGGTAAGAGATATGATTTTTTTGATATTTTTATTGGATTCAAATGGGGGTACTTCCTTATTTACATGTAATATCTTAAGTAAATGAAACAACAAATTATAACATTTACTTAAATGATATTCAGGTAAATAAGATGTTTCCTGAAATCAGCCTGGACTCAGTCTTGAAAACCGACATGAATCTGCTGTCTAACAGGTCTAGCCGCGCCCAAGCGTCCCTGGCGTGCGCCTTGGCCGCCTTAGCGGCGCTTTGGGGCGCCTTTTCTACTCTTAAAAAGGCGGGGTGTTTTAAAGCGGCTAAGGAAGCGCCTTAGCGCTTAAGCGGCGCCTAGGCGTCCGTCTTGACAACTATGTTGCATGCACTGTGATACCTATGATCACAATAGACTTAAGCCTGCTTGTTGCAGGCTTAGAGTAAGTTACACGGAGAATAATCCCATGGAGCTAAAAAACCATAGTCATCCTTTCAATAGAAGAATATTATTATTTATTTTATAAAAAAGAACAAGTCAGATATGGTTGACAAGAATAAACTAATTGCACGTTGGTATTTATTAAATCCTATGCATATTATATCATTTAATTTCATATTGCAAAAATAATGTGATCGCGTAAACATAAGTTCAACGATATTATTTTGTCCATATGTTATGTATTTTTGCTAGTACATAATCTCAACTCTTAATGTATATAATCTCAACTCAGTGTCAGACTGACAGTAATAATCTAAACTCTTAAAGAGTACTTTTGAGATCTGTCCATGTAATATAGTAATTTTGATTAGTTTGTATAATAGTAAGTTTTGTAAATATCTTAAAAAGAAGTCCTAAGTTGTGCTATTGTAACATCATTTATATGCAGCCAAAATACTGAGTCTACTAAGAAACCAACTTCATACAGTATAATCTCATTTATTTTTACAATCTAAAATCTGCTTCTCCATAAAGAATCCAATGAACTAACTAGTGAAGAACCTTGAGATAATGCAGAACTCACATAGCATGCAATAGTTGCTGCAACAAACACGTAGACATTGATCTCTGTCATGCCAATATTGGATCTTGTGTTCATTAACCATGGATCGGATCTCCCCTGATTCGATCGGATTCGGCTGAATCAGGCTGATCCGATTAACCTTGCAAAACCATGACCTAAAGAATGGTAACATGACGAATAACCAAGAGATTAATAAGTGTTCCCATGGCCGTGGACCATGTATAGAAATGTCTATATCTTAGGGCAGTGGAAAATTTGGGGAAGTAGCTGCCAGGATGCAGGAAGTGAACTTGCTTAATGTGTTTCTTTAAAAGGGGGTAATTAAAACTTTCTTGTAGGATAAAGTACTCCAGGGAGGAGAAAAGTTTTCCTTCTGGTGGCATTTGTTCATCTCTAACGGGAGGCTGTTAATTCAGGGAGGTTTCCAAATTATCCTATTACTCATAGACGTGTTTCTAAAGGAATTTGGAAGGACTCCATGATGGGGAGCGAGAAGCTGAAGCAATGGTTTAGGCCCATTTGGGACCCATTTGGAGATTTCTTATATTTCTGTAATTTTTTGGTGTATTTTTGCACTATTTTAAAGTCCAAGGGTAAAGTAGTCCAAAAAGAGTCAAATTAGAGTCCATTTAGTTTTTATTATGTAATTTTGCATTTCTTTATTTGAGTAGTTGTATTTGGGTAGGATTCTGTAGGTTTCTAATATGGCAAGTTTTATTAGGGATAGAAGTTTATCTTTAATTTGAAGTCCATTAGGATTGGGAATAGCCCAAACCTATTTAAACACATGTATTGTTCTATTTTGAGATTATTGATTGATTAATTGAAGGAAAGAAGAATTGTGCTTGTTCTCTGCGATGGAGAGGAAGGAGCTTTGAGAAGAAGCTCCACCCCATGGTGGTCCCTGCAAAAGGGAGAGCGCGAAGCCTACACCCCCACCTTCTATCCTTTCTTCGGTGAGACTCCGACTATTTTTCCTTTCTGCTTCCACTGTCCACGCTCTGTCCCGCATCAATTTTGGTATCAGAGCCAGGTTTCGGTTCCTTCCACGGAGCCGAGATCCAGACGCCAAAGCCACATCGCCATCGTCGCCTTCCTTCCATCCTCCCGGTTTTCTTCTCCTGCTGGGACCCCCCCCCCCTCCCCCCTGTTCGCTACAATGGCAATCCGGCCACGCCAGCCTGCATCCTTGGTTGCACCGCCCTGGGGATCCTCACACGCGCGGCCCTCGTGAATGCGCCAGCACCCTGCCGTGTCCACCCTCTCCCGCGCTGCCTCGCCGTGCCCGCCCTACGCCCGTGGCCCCCTTCTCCCTCACTGCGAGCCAGCCCCGCCTCTGCCTTGCCCTCTCCAGCGCCCCCCCCCCCCGTCAACACCGCCCAGCACTGGCGTCAGCCTTGCCCCGCCGGCTTCTGCATTGCCTTGGGCTCCTTACACGCGAACCAGCCCTGTCACTCCCTGCCCTAGCCAGCGCCCACGACCACCTTCACGGGGTTCGCCTGCAGAGCCCCGCGACACCCCTCTCCCTCTTCCCGTCTCTCCTTCTTTCGTCTCCCCACTCTCTTTCGGCATAGGCAGAAGCAGAGGAAAGAGAGGAGGGAGGAGCTGCAGTCGCCGCCATCGTCGGGGTCGCCGTCGCCGCCAAAGTCGGCCGCCGTCGCAGCCGCTGGCTCGCCGATAGCCACCTTCCCCTCCATTGCAGCCATCGCCGCCGTCCTTCCCTCTCCCTCTCCTTGGTCTCCTACGCGAGGTTGGAAGAAGAAGAGCTGGGCCAAGAGAGAGGAAGACGACCCCGTCCGGTCAAACCAGGTTTGACCCAGTTTTGGCTAGACCCGGTTCGCTATAGAAACCGGCTAGCTACAGTGCACGGCGGTGCACTTAGACTGCTATCGCACCGCCAGTGTAGGGGATTCATTCGTGCTCCGATTAACGTGCCATTTGCACCGCTAGTCATATGCACGTTTGACTTTTTTTACCGGACTTTAGATTTTTAGTATTCTATTGGATTTATTTGAATTATGAAAATTTTAGATATGCCAAATTATGAGAGATTAGAAAGTCGATATTTTGATGGAACCACCAAAATTGTGATTTTCTTCTTAGATAGGAGAGTTGACTTTTTATTGATAAGAGATAATTTTTCTGATATTTTTATTAGATTTAAATAGAGGGTACTTCTTTATTTACATGTAATATCTTAAGTAAATGAAACTACAAATATAACATCTACTTAAAATGATGTTCAGGTAAATAAGGTATCATAATTAACATTGCTCTGTTTTGTATTGTGAAAATATGTGCAACTAGACTGTAGATATACTCAATATGTGCAATTATACTATGTGATTCCTTCCTCATTTTTTCTGATTTTTCCATTTTTTTTTTCTGATTTTCCTTGATCTTCACAATTTTCCTTATTTTTTTTTTTAAATTGGCTGATTCTAGATCGGCCAAGTTCCTTGAGAATCGGCCGTATCCTCCGATCCGATCCAACTCGGATCGAGATCGGCTAGGTCTGATCCAACACCCGATCCGATTCTGCCATCCATGGTTTATTCTGACCTTCAACAGATCTTGCAGTGGATGGTGATTTCCACACTTCTATAGAAACCCATGTGAAAATAGCTGGCTTCACTGCTTTCCTGGCTTCTAAGAAAAGGCTTGTCTAGAGGACTTGTGGACAGCTTGTAATTCAGGTGCTTCACCTGACATTAAATCATAAGAAAAATGGTAGGATGCCAATTTTTTTTGCCATCTTATTGACTGCTTTTATCTCAAATTCTTGGCCATCGACACTAAGAGATGATGGCCGAGATGAGGACTATCAAATTTGAAGTTTGGCACTCCACAGAAAAGAGTGGCAAATAGTGGCAAAAGTACAGTTGCCATACATTTCTCAAATTGCAATTGGATGCTGTCTTGTCTCAGAAAAATATTTGTGAAACTGTGTCTAGATCATTCTGTTGATAAAAAGCTGTGTATTGTTAGTTGTCCACTTATTGGTCTCACCCTAGTTACTATTCTGTTGCAATTTTGGTCTCAGGCTGTGATTAGTGCCGACATCATTGGCCCACTTGTCCATTTGCTTCAAACGGCAGAGTTTGACATCAAGAAGGAGGCTGCTTGGGCAATCTCAAATGCTACCTCTGGTGGAACCCATGAGCAGATAAAGTACATTATGTTCCTTCTATCATGATTGTGTATTTTTTGTCAAAAAAGCCTTGAAATGTATATCATATATCATACTTAACTATTATGTGTATGTCCTAGGTATCTGGTAAGCCAAGGATGTGCTAGGCCTCTCTGCGATCTTCTTGTTTGCCCAGACCCAAGGATAGTTACAGTAAGCCTGGAGGGCCTTGAGAATATCCTCAAGGTTGGGGAAGCTGAGAAGAACATGGGTGTCACAGGCGGTGTAAATCTTTATGCGCAAATGATAGAGGATGCTGAGGGACTGGAGAAGATTGAGAACCTCCAGAGCCATGACAACACTGAGATTTATGAAAAGGCTGTGAAGATCCTAGAGACATACTGGCTGGAGGATGAAGATGATGCGATGCCTACCACTGAGGATGCTCAAACGGGATTTCAGTTTGGAAATAGTGACGTTCCACTTCCTTCTGGTGGATTCAATTTCGGCTGAAGGTGGGTATTTTTCCATTTATTTTCCAGCTATTGAATATATGTTTGATGCCTGGTTCTTTATCGTGTAAGATGGCCCCCTCACGTAGTCAATTATACAAGTTGACTTGTAGCTTCTCTGCTCTTAATACAGAGGAACAAGGCTGCGTCTTGTCTTGCGGGCAATAAAGCAAAAAGGGGGTTAGAATGGATGCGACAAATGTATGTTGATGCGATGGGGAGTTACAAATGTTTTTGGTTTTGCTGGATGTCGCCGGAGGACGGTCATCCATTATTGTCGCATCCTGTCAGGATGGATTTGGGGAATTCAGTCGTAGTGGCTGCTGCATGAAGGCCTGGGGATAGTTTTGTCGGGGGTGCTGAGTACCAATTGTGGTCTACCCCACGTATAGAATGAGCATAAGAAAAGCCTTTTTCCAAGTGAGGTCCAACTTGTAATTGTTTC
This sequence comes from Colocasia esculenta, assembly GCA_014218235.1. Lineage (NCBI taxonomy): Eukaryota > Viridiplantae > Streptophyta > Magnoliopsida > Alismatales > Araceae > Colocasia > Colocasia esculenta. The sequence goes on from CM024757.1 coordinate 143,820,044, forward strand.
ATGCTACCCGTTTCTGTTTCTTGGTCTACAGGTGTTCATGGTTGTGGACTTTGTTAGGATATATCCTAGGCATCATATAACATTAGGCAAAGTAAATTTAAGCATTGTAGTTCTGCTTCAGCCCCATTTATTGATTGCTAGTTTCTTTTCCCCCTATTTGTTCGTGACGTTCAGGTAGTGTTTCTGGCCTGTTGCTTAAAGACCTAGTTGCTTGGACGGCATTTCGTTTGAGAAATTGCATTGGTCGATTTGTACATCCACTTCAAAGTTGAAGTGCTAATGACGAACTTTTCGATTCTTTGAAAAGAAAGTGGTGTCTTGATTTGGACGATATGTGAAGTTTTTCAACGTTACCGAGAAAGAAATGGGCAGTGTTTGTTGAACATTACGAGGTGTTCATCTTACGTTGTTTTGTCTGCCCCACGCTGTGAGAAGACAAGTTATAATTAAAGTGACATGGGTTTCACAGTTTGTGAAATTGTTTTCACAGTGGTCTGTTCCTAATAATGATCTAAGTATGCTATGTTATAAATTTTTTATTGTGAGTTCATGTACACCAATAATCGTCTACTCATATGACGCTTTTGGCCTGTCTGGCCCTGGGTGGGGGAGTCAAAACTACGAAGAGATTGTTGAGGAATTGCATCCCAAGTGAAAACTGAGGATGTGCACCCCCTTTTGAAGTGTGCCATGGTAGCAGCATCTCTCGTTCGGATTGTTGTGGATGACCTTGCCGTCTGTGCCGATGTCTGTTCAACTATTCTATCCTGGTTTCCCTCTTGAACTTGTTTAGTTTTTAAATCCTGCAAACTACGTGCCAATAAATTTTCTTCCCTTTGCTTCTTTGTTCAAATCACCTACCATAAGTTTCTTCATTGTGCGACAAAACATCCTTATGAAGGACAGACAGGCTCCTTCCCTTCACTAACTCGAGTTATTTTTCTCCGGTCTGGGTTTCTGACAAATCTGCCTTTCCCATCAACTACTCTAAATCTTCAACTTTCCATAATGAAATGTCTTTAAAACTAAGTTCGTACTCGAAATCTTCTTGGTCTCGTACGGACGAAAGTTAAAAGGATCAAGGGCTGTTTAGTCTTGAGGATAGAGCTTACGTGAAGTTTCTACTTCTTTGATTAGCATGTTCTATTAGCGCCTCCCTTTTTTTCCCCATTGAATATTGAAAAAAACATAACAAGAGGATAAAAAGGAGCCCCAAATACAGAGAAGGAAAAAAAAGGGATCAGAAAGGACAGAACAAGCACAAGAGGAAAAAAGATCAGGAAGGAAAGAAGAAGCACAAGCGCCCCCCCCTAAAAAAAGAAAAAAAGGAAAAGGGTCCATATTCTCCTACTGAGATAATTAATGTAGATACACACCAAATAAGTTTCATCCAACCCTTCAGTAAAAGAAAGGATATCCTCAAGCGTGGAACAATGTAACTGCTTATACCACCACCCACTCTTCGGCCCACTTGACAGCTTTTTGACGATGTCATACGTAGTAACTGACATCATTTTTGAATCTCCTGGATTTTCTATCAGTCCTGATGACCCAAAGCATGGTAGAGAAAATGATGATTCACACTCTTAGGCTTGATATTCTTCCGCCACTTCAAGGTCACGAACCTCGTTGGTATTCCGAAGGAATGAAGAATAGATCTAAGTGTTTTAATGATGTCATATGTACAGAACAGGTGACCCACGTTTTCCTAAAAAATAATATGGAAAACACATTTAGAAGTAATCAATACTTGTTATACACTAGGCTATGTTTGGTATTTGGATAGGAGTGACTTTGAAAATTTGAAGATAACCTCACTATATCCTCAGTCAATTCTCAAAATTCAAACATAGCCTGGGCTCCTTTGTAAGTCTTGATAACCCCTGAAAAAAGAGATTTATTAGTTCTGATAAATGCTCCGCCGCTTTAGTAAATATGATAGTTTATTAGGTCCTTATTAGCATTTATTGGTGATAAATCGAATAACTATAATTTTTATTTGAAGGGCGATAAAGTTATACATAGATAATATGGGATATATGAGCTTATAAGGCGGTCTAAATATGTCAATCTGAAAATAGACTCTATTAATGGCTTGGATGTAATATAAATGTGATATATGTGACATAAAATTATCATACTTCTAAAATATTGCACTAAAGTAAAGGGTGGCTAATAAAAGATATTCTATTCGCGATTATCTATCTTGTGGATAGAATATCTGTTTATCAAAGGAGGCCTAAAAGTGCAACATGTGATGAAGTGACAAAGATATTCTTACATAACTAGTTCATATATGGTTGACAAGATATCAAATAAGACGTAAATAACTTATCTCATGGGCATATGTCATGTCCCATGCCTTATGATTCTCATATATAGAGAGAAAGAGGTCAGTAAAGAGCCGGGAGAGAGCACAACGAGGAGAGGGAGAGGAGTGTAGTAGAGGGGTTTCCACCTCTAGTCAAAATAGCATCAGCACCGAGCAGGGTGGGGGTGGAGAGAATGGGTTGGCAGGGTGGGAGGGGAGAGAGAGTTTTCGTCATCATATAAAATAACTAGCGAGATTAATAGAACGTGTAGAAAATTAATCTTTTTGGAGTAAAGGTAATTGTAATGACACATTTGCAACATTGTATATTTAAAAGTGATATACATGAAAATACTTTAGAAAAAGAGGAAATTTGCAACCTTTTTTGTAAGGATGGGTTTTAGGCAAAAAAAAAATCTGATCCCTCTTTCTAATGATCAAAGTTTCACCTTAGTTCAATATTTGTATGAAAATTATGATAATTATGTATTGTAATAGTACTTAATCCCCAAATTTTCTTAATAAGAGATTAAGAGAGAAGGGGGGCACGATGGAATCCCTAATCTCTCCTTCTTTCCATCTTCTTCTTCCATCCAACTTGGTATCAGAGCCGCTGGTTGTGTTTAGCGTTGTCAACAATGCTGTCATCGCCAACAATTGACCCGATAATCGGAGGAGCACCCCCAAGCCAGGCACTGTGCTGCCCAACACCTCTTCGCGAATCCAGAGTAGGTAGGTGACCAACACCGACATACACTATCTGGCCGTGCCTTAGGATGGTGCTATTTTGTGGCCGAGCGCCCTACTGTGTCATGTCCCAACACAGAGTATCAGAATGTGTAGTTGTAATGGATCATGTCAATCAAAGCATATATTAAAGGAAATAACATGATTCTATTGGACAAGACTAAAAATAAATACCAAATAGTCAACTTAGAACTTTTATTGATGTCAAATTCTAAAAATCTATTACATCAACTAATTCAGAGCTGAAATATAGGGCCCATCATTTCATATGTCTTTCAAAAATAATAACACTACTACTACAATCTCTAAGACAACTCTGCTAAGATAGTTGACAACACTCTACAACAACCTTTACAATAATTGAGACACTTCACTCTTGCTCGTGATCTCCATCAGTGTCTATCTCTTCATCATTGTTACCTAAAAATTACAATATACACAAGGTGAGCATAAAGCCTAGTAGGATTTACATTTCTTTGCAGGCATGCTTTAGTGATTTATGTCTGACATGCTAATATGACGAAATAACGAATAACATGGAAACTGATGAACCATAATAGAAAAGGCAAAAGAGACATTAATCAAATGACAAGAGACATTAATCAATTAGCAAGAGAGAGTTGGATGATTGATTAATTACCTAGTAAGAAGAAGTGAACCAGGAGTTTTGGTGAGCGATATCATGTAACAAGTGAACAATATAGAATTGACCATATAATAACATAAGTCAATCAATCATATCAAGCATTCACTAACAACTTCAATTATCCAAATCAATCAAGCAATTCATATCAGTGCAATGCCACACTACGAGTCTATTACTCTCGCAATTATGAGTATTTCGCATGCTCCTCCAAGGACTAGACAAAACCCTTATATGCACATGCATTGGGGTCGATGAACCGCAGTTCAATATAAAATTTCCAAATAATTCTATATGATAAGTTTTGGCCACATGAATTCCAAGGAACAAACTTGTGGTGGTGTTTCCCTGTTTGGGCCGGAGCCAAACGGGCCTCCACTGGAGATGAAGGAAGACGGTTGCCGGTGCGGATGGTAGCCTGCAAAGACCAGAACTAGATCAGGGGGGGCCCGGTTGAAGAACCGGGGGGAACCCTCCGATGCCTAAGTCAAATGATTGTAGAAAGGCTTGAGAAAGAAGGGTTCGCTGGTGTGTGCCTCGCGTGGAGGTGAGTGTATGGGCAGAGTTGCCTTACCTTTGCATGGGAGTTACCTGTGCCTTTTATAGGCGAAGGTTCTGTAGAAGGAAGACATGCCAGCCTTTGATGACGCCGGAAAGGGCACGTCGGTTGGCGCCTTAGTGGGGAGTTATCCGTTAAGGCGTCCGTTGAGGGGCCCTACGGTTAATGCTCCCTTGAACGTGGGGTGCATGCTACGCTGCTGCCGTAACTGCCGCTGGGAGGCGAAGGGATTCCTTGCTTTTCTTTGGTCGGACGGTACCGAGCAGGGGGTCTGCTCGGCGACTGGATCGGCTATTTGGTGCCTGGTGCACCTAGACCGAACAGGTTGCGGGGTGTCCGGAGACTGCCCTTGGGACTTGGAGGTGTCCTGATGTAGGGATCGTGCTCGGAAGCCTTGGGCTGCACCCGAGGACGCGTGGCGCCTTGCCAGGAGGCCACGCCTACCTGTTGGGCCATGATGGGCCGTGCTGGGCCATGATGGGCCCTGCAAGCCTAGGGGGCTAGAAATAGCCACCACAATTGCCCCCCACTCTCTCAAGCTTGCTCGTATTCCGGAATACCTTGAGAGAGGAGGTCTGTTCGGTTGTCAATCGCATTAAATGTGATGTAGACCTGGGCAGTGCGAACGGCACACAAGGCGACGCCGTTTGGTGCTCCCCTCGGAGACAGAACCGTCATCATAACGAAGAAGACGTGTCACCTGGGGGACACACGATGGCGCGTTTGAATCGAATCGTTCGAGAGAACAGCCCTTTTCAGTTTTGATTTTCGCGCCCCTCTTCCCTTATAAGGAAGCGGAGGGGGGAAGGCGAGGGTTCATGCCTTCCAGCTTTGGCCTGAACCTTCCCCCTCTATGTTTGTTGCCTTGCGCCTGCTTCTCCGCTGCTTCTTCTCCTCGCTGTCTCCGTCCCCGTCTTCGTCTTCACCTTCGGCTCCGACAATGTCGCAGAAGGGAAAGAGCGTCGCGGTCGCCGGAGCGAGCGGGATGGCGCCGACGGTAGCCCAGGGGCCGAAATATCGCACCTTCGAAGGCCTCCGTGAGCACTTTCGGATCGGCGACGAATACGACATCGTTCTAGCCAAGGAGGAGTCCTATCTGGTGAGCAAACCAGGGTGCCTCGCCCTCTCCCTCGACCTGTTAGAAGCAGGGTTCCGGCTACCGTTGCTGGCAGTGGCGAAGGCACTGCTGAATACGTGGGGGATCACGCCCATTCAACTGATCCCAAATTCATGGCGGACGATTTGCGTCTTTTGCATCGTCTGCAAACTTCGGGGGGTGCGTGGTTCGGCGGAGGTCTTCCGGGCGCAGTTTAGTCTTGCGTCTTCACCGATGTCCAGGGACAGCATTTACTATACAAAACACCGTCCGAATAGGATACAGATAAACTTTGGAAAGAAGCATTCCAACAATAACGGTTGGATGCACTGGATCCTCTTCGTTGGTTGCCGCGAAGATGCACCAGAGTGGGGGTTCCCCACCCGAGTCCGGACACCCCGAAAGGATACCTATCCCTACCTGATCCAGGACGAGGCTAAGGCCTCGGATAGCCTGAACCTGGCGTCTGTGCGGAACGCCGAAGAATACTTGATGGAGTTCTAGCTTGTCAAGCATGGTCTGAGCTGACCATGGAGTAAGTATCCGATCTTACTCCATCTTTTGGGACTGTCAAGCGGCTATCCATGACTGCTTTTTACCTGTACAGGTGCTGAAGAGTTGGCCAATGGTCAGGACCAGGAGGCCATGGCGGACTACGTCGAGCAGATCGCAGTCTTCCCTTACTTGATCTGTGCAGGTGAGGATGATTCCACCGCGGTGGCCAAAGAACGCCGCCTGACCAGTCCCCGGGCCATTGAAAAGAGACCCCAGAAAATACGCCTCAAGAAGAAGTCCAGGGCAAAGGTGGCGCTGAAGAATACCGTGCAGCTCGTGGCCGAAGAGAAAGAGGAAGAGAAGGAAGAGGAAAGTCCCCAACTCCAAGCGCGGAAGAAGCGCAAGGTGATGAAGACGGCCGAGCAAGCGAGGCCGCAGACTGCGATGGAGAAGAGACCCCTGTCGAAGGAAGGGATATTCTCCGAGCTGGGGTTGGTCGTAGTCAGTGACCAGTCCGATGAAAACTCCGCAAGGGAGCAGGTGCGAGTAACTGCGCTGCAGGGCCGAACGGAGGAGGGGGTTGCGGATGAAGCGTCCAACACCCTAGCGGAGGCGCCGTGCGCATCAACGGAGGGTGGAGATGACGCCATGCAGGAGCCCGCCTCCGGAGAAGCTGCAGGGGTGACGCACACCGAGGAGGCGCCCGGGGGTGCAGCTCTTTTTCCCATTGTTTCCGTGGCAGCAGAGGGCCAGCTACAGGTGTTAGCGGTGGTGGCGCCCGAGGTCGCGGTCCCTTCTACCATCGAAGCGGCAGCTGAGGACCGGCCGCAGATAGTGGGGACACCGTCCAGGGCCGAGCAAGGCCCTCGAAGGTCTCCCGCACCAGGCAAAGGTTAGGAGGTGGCCGTCACCGGGAATGTCGTCACCACGGTCGGTAGAGGATCTTCTGTCAAGGAGGCAAACATTGCTTCCGAGGTCCGAGGTGACTCCGAAGAGGACCGGCTGCCGCTGACGCAATTGCTGGGGATGAAATCCCCAGCGCGCCCTTTGGAGGCAGTGATGGAGGCCGCCCTGGAGCGCCTCCAGGGAAGCGCGTTCAGGGACCTCCCCCTATGTCCTACTACGTCCCAGCTAGAAGTGCTGGCGCGGTGCCAAGGGTTGAGCCCGGAGGACACCCCCGAGCACTCGGAGGAGGTCTACTGGGTGAGGCACCATGGCGAGGAGGACAACGAGGAGGACATCGACGTGGAGGCGCTAACAGATGGCATTTCGAAGTCGCTGGAGGTGCTGAAGCAGCTTGTCGGGTGTGCCCGGAACCACAAGCAGATGTGGGAGGCTGAATTTGCCTTCTGCAAAGAGCTCGAGGCTTAGAGCCAGGCCCGGGAAGCCGAGCTGAAGGAGGAGGTGAAGAACCTCCAGGATGTGCTTCGCACTTCTGAGCTTAATCTCACCGTTGCTCGGGCGGAGAAGGAGGCGCTTACGAACGTGCTATCTGAGGCCAAGGCCCGTGGGGTTGCCGAATACAGAGCGGGGCCGAGCTTCAAGGAAGACTTGGAGCAATATGGCACACTTTTTTATAAGGTGGGCCTTGGTGCTGGAGAGGACCGAGGACAACGGCTGGCCACGACCAAGTACGCTCGCGAGGCCTTTGAAGCCGCCCTCCGCGAGTGCCGACGTCGGACCCAGGATCCGCACCTGGATGGAGTGCGCTTCATGCACTTCCAATCGGGACGGATGACCTCCGGGGACGACGATGCTGGCCCCTCCGAGCAGGCCCCCAGAATGTATTTCCTTCCTCTTTTTGTAGCTCATCCTGGATGAGCACTTTTGTAAGAAGAATCTGAATAGATCCCTCTTTTTGAGTACACAAAAGACTTTCTTTTTCTATCTTCTTTCCCTTGTGTTTGTTCTGTCCGAATCGAAATTCGTCGGTTGTTTTAAAGGGTTCGTGGTTATCGCGCTGGTCGCTTGGGACTGAAAAAATCCTGACCAGGAGTTTACACTGAACACCTTTTCACTTTAGGGTTTAGGTATTCTGCTAGCCTTTCGAGCTAAAAAAAAAATCCTCAACTAGGGATGTCCCGAATACCCTTTCGAGTAGACTGAAAGAATGGGAAGAGGAGAAGTATGGTGCCATGCAAGAGGCTTTTACATATAATAAGCCTTTAGATTATATACGTGCCAGGTTTTGGGTATGGCTTCACCACTAGGAGTAGTCAGCTTGTAGGAGCCTTTTCCAAGAACCTGGGTGACTGATAAGGTCCTTCCCATTTCGGGGCGAATTTTCCGATTGCTCTTCGGAGATCCGATGCTGAGCAATGGCACAGAACAAGGTCACCTTCGAAGAAGCGCCACTCCCAAACTCGGGAGTTGTAGTACTGTGCGAGTCGCTGTTGGTAGGAGACTAGTCTGATGCTGGCGTCACTTTGGCGTTCGTCGAGCATGTCTAGGTTCTCCTTAAGCGCACGGTTGTTAGCCGCTTCGTCGAAGTGTGTCATTCAGATCGTGGGGAGAGCAACCTCTAAGGGTACGACAACCTCCGTGCCGTAGGCTAAGTGGAAGGGGGTCTCTCCGGTGGCCACCCGATCAGTTGTTCAGTGACACCATAGCACGTTGGGGAGCTCTTCGATCCACGAAACCGCCTGCAGCTTCAACCTTGTGCGTATCCCGTGCAGCAATGTTCGGTTGGCATTTTCGACCAGACCATTTGCCTGGGGATGTGCTACTGAAGTGAAGTGGTTGTAGATGCCGCGCTCGGAGTATTTTTGCTTGAAGAATGTGCTGTCGAACTGTTTCCCGTTGTCGGAGGTGATCACCTTTGGGAAGCCAAACTGGCAAAGGATGTTCTTCCATATGAACTTCCACGCGGCTTGGTCAGTGATCATGGTAACAGGATCTGCCTTGATCCACTTGGTGAAGTAGTCGATGGCGACAAACAGGAATTTTTTCCGCCCTTGAGCCTCTGGGAAAGGACCCAAAATGTCAATTCCCCATCTGGCGAAAGGACGTGGCTCGAATAGGGTGTGCAGCTATTCGGCTGGCTGCTTGATGAGCTGCCCGAACTTCTGGCATTCCGAGCACCTTCTGGCGTAGGACATGCAGTCCTTTTGCAGGGAAGGCCACCAGAACCCTGCTCAAATGATGCTACGTGCCAGTGTTCTACCCCCCAAGTGGCTTCCGCACAGGCCTTCGTGGACCTCTTCGATGGCCGGCGTTGCCTCTATAGGGCTAAGGCACCATAGAAGAGGTCTTGAAAGGGATCGCCGGTATAGATGGCCTTCGATGAGAGTGAACTTTTGGCAACATAGCCTGATTTTGTGAGCTTCGCCTTGATTAGGCGGAAGCTCTCCCCGAAGTAGATAGGCCATAAGAGGGTCCATCCAGCTTGGCGCTGGAGGGCTAGCCTCAATAGCTGCTACATCTACTTCGGTGCTCGGTGAAGTGAGTTCTTCTATGAATACGGAGCTAGAGGGGGCGATGTCGCCTGTGGATGCTAGCTTGGAGTGTGCATTGGCCCGCGTGTTCGGCTCCCGCAGGACATGTATAACTTCGAAGTAGAGGAGGCCCTCTATTAGGTTCTTGACCTACTGGAGGTACTGCGCCATGCGGGGCTCCCTTGCTTCAAAGTGTCCGTTAACCTGGCTGGCAACCAGCTGCGAATCACTGAAGACCCGTGGTCAAAGTGCTCCAAGATGCCTAGCCATTCGGATTCCAGACAGAAGTGCTTCATACTCAGCTACGTTGTTGGAGGTGGTGAAGCGGAACCTGAGAGCATATTGGAACTCCAGACCTTCCGGGGAAGTCAGGACTAAGCCGGCTCCACTTCCCATGACACATGATGATCCGTCGACGTAGAGCTCCCATGGGGGCTCGTTTGCCAATGGGGGATCCTGCTCGGTCGGAAGGGTGCATTCCGCAATGAAGTCCGCCAACGCTTGCGCCTTGATGGCCGTCCTTGGATGGTAGCTGATATCGAATTCTCCAAGCTTGATGGCTAATTTGATGAGCCTTCCGGAAGCCTCCGGACGCTGAAGGATAAGCTTCAAGGGTTGGTCGGTGAGGACCATGATCGGATGGGCCTGAGCTTCCGTGCGGCTGTCACCAGTGCCAGAGTGAGCTTCTCTGCTCGAGGGTACCTTCTTTCAGCTTCTTGAAGAACCCTGCTGATGTAGTAGATGGGATGCTGTGCCGCTGCCTCTTCCCTAATCAACACTGCACTGATGGAGTGTTCAGTTACCGAAAGGTACACGAACAAGGGTTCCCCGAGCATAGGTTTTGAGAGAACAGGTGGGGCTGCCAGGTACGCCTTCAGCTCGGTGAAGGCTGCTTCGCAGTCCTCAGTCCACCGTACATGCCCCCCTTGCTGTGAGGTGCCTTTGGGGACTCGCAGCAACTTGAAGAAGTTAAAACTCCTTTCTGCTGCTCGGGACATGAAACGGTTGAGCGCGGCGAGGTGTCCAGTGAGCCGCTGGACGTCACGCACCGTCCTGGGACTGCTCATCTCTAGTATGGCCCGGATTTTCTCAGGGTTGGCCTCTATTCCTCTGTTAGAGACAAGGAAACCGAGGAACCTACCCAAGCGTACTCTGAACACACACTTCGAGGGGTTAACCTTCATATTACACCTTCACAGAGTTGCGAAGGTTTCTTCGAGGTCGGTAATGTGGTGGGCACTCGGAAGCATCTTGACAAGCATGTCATCAACGTAGAACTCCATATTACGCCCAATTTTCTGCTCGAACATCTTGTTGACCAGCCGCTGGTACATCGCACCTGCATTCTTCAGATCAAAAGGCATCCTTGTGAAACAGTAGAGGCCAAGGTCGGTGACGAACATGGTGGCATCCTGGTCCGAAGGATGCATGCTAATCTGGTGGTAACTAGAATAAGCGTCTAAGAAGTTGAGGAGCTCGTGTCCAGATGTGGCGTCCACCAGCTGATCGATACGTGACAAAGGGAAGTTATCCTTGGGCGTAGCCTTGTTGAGATCCTTGTAATCCACTCACACTCGTCATTTGCCATTGGCTTTGCATACGAGAATTACATTGGAAATCCACCTTGGGCATTGAGCCTCCCGGAGGAGCCCAACAATTCGGATTTTAACGACGTGATCCTGGATCACGGTCTGTCATTCACGATTGATGGGTCGTCATCTTTGCTGGACTGGGGGCACCTTTAGGTCCAGGTGAAGGTGATGCACCATCACTTTCGGAGGAATGCCGGGCAGCTCTTCGTCCGACCACACGAACACGTCCAAATTGGCTAACAAGAAAGCCTTATAGCGCTACTGTTCGGCTTCCGACAGTAGTGTGCCAATATAAAGGACGTGTTTGGGGTCGTCATCCACCCGAACAGAAAGCAGGTCCTCGACAGGAGTTCCTCGGCTGGTGGAAGGTTGATCGACTGGTGGGGGTATGGCTTCTGGAGCCGCGAGGGGCTGTTTGTCTCTTAGGGAGAGGACATAGCACCGTCGTGATTCGCGCTGACTACCGAGCACCTCGCTGATACCACACGGGGTGGGGAATTTCATCTTCTGATTGAGAGATGAAGGTACTACCTTGATTCGACCGATCAGGCCCCTACCGAGGATGGCGTTGTATTCGGGTATGCTTTGAATAACCAAGAAGTCTACCATCTTGGTTACACTCTTCGGGGCCGTCCCTAGGGTAAGTAGGAGGCGTGCCCATCCCATGGGTTGATCTGAGACCCCCGAGAAGCCGAACAGAGGCGACTCTACTGGGGTGAGCTAGTCGGTCTTCAATCCCATAAGCAAAAAAAAATCGTAGGCCAACACATCCAGGGCACTTCCATTATCCACTAAAATCCGGCGCACGGTACAGTGATTGATGGTGGCCGAAACGACCAACACATCAGTGTGCGGAGTGGAAACTCCTACAAGATCTTCGTCCGAAAAGGTTATGACCTCCTCAGACTATGTGCATGCAGGACTGGAGGGATAAGGGGTGGGGCGAGGCGCTAGGGGCCTGTCCACCAAGTGCACCCGCCGAGCATAGTCGCGTTGGCTTTGGTTGCTTTCTCCGCCTGTGCCGAAACCTCCCGCGATCACATTAATCTCCTGTCCATTGGACTCGTTGTTGATGGTCTGCTCGAGGGTCCATTCTCAGCATCTTGGGCGGTCTTCATTGAGGCGCACGTACCGTCCAAGGTAGCCGCGCTTGATCAGGGACTCGATCTTGTCCTTGAGCTGGCGGCACTCGGAGGTGTCATGACCGTGGTCGTGATGGAAGCGACAATACTTGTCCTGGTTGCACTTGCGGGGGTTAGAGCGCATCCTTGGTGGCCACCGAACATACTGCTCATCCCAGATTTTAGCCAGAATCTGCTCGGGGGCCACAGTGAGTGGGGTGTAATCAGTGAAGGGGCGTGGTTGGCGCGGCGAATCCTCGTTGCGCCGGCCTTTCTTCCGATCACGGTCGGAACCGTTGTCAGAAGGCCTCTTCTTGTCCGATTGGTCGCCCCGCTCTGCCCGGCTGGCAGCCAGGCTCTCCTCACACGCAGCGTGGCGCTGGGCGGTGGAGAGAAGCTCAGCGAGGGTGGAGGGCTGCTGGACCCCCAACGTCCTTTGGAGGAAGCCATCGCGAGTGCCCTGGATGAGGACACTGGTGGCTAAGGGGACGTCGAGGCGCGGGATGCGAAGTGCTTCAATCCGGAACCTTTTGACGTAGTCCCAGAGCGCCTCACCCTTCCTCTGCCAGACAGACAGAAGAGAGGCCGTGGTGCGCGGCTGCGACCTTCCGCCCAGGAAGTTGTCCCGAAAGGACTTCTTCAACTGGTGGAAGGAGGAGATGGAGCCTACGGGGAGGGCTTCAAACCATGTCCGAGCAGTCTCCTTCAAGGTGGCCGGGAAGGCCCGACATTTGGCCGCATCTGATGCTCCATGGAACACCATGTGCGACTCAAATCCGTGGATGTGATCCATTGGGTCGGAAGTGCCGTCGTAGGGTGCGATGGTAGGTAGTGGTAGCTTCGGTGAGACCCGGGCTTCCAGGATCTCCACGGTAAATGGGGAGTGGAAGTCCAAGTCTTCATCCGCCGCGGTTTTGCCCTCTACCCTTTGGACCATCGCGTCCACGCGGCATTCCAAGTCGACGACATGGCGGAGGCGTCTGGCCAACTCCTGATCGGAGTGCACAGAGCCCTCACGTCTGGACCTGTGGGAGTTGGCACCCACGACGGAACGCGGGGGAGGCGGGACCACCAGGGAGCGGCGAGGCGTGTTGTCCTGCCGCTCCGGTGTCCGACGCGCTAACGGGGCCCTGCGTGATCATCGGGGCGATTCTGCATGTTGCTCTTGTGGCGCTGGAGGGCCGCGAGATCGTCGACGAGACGACTCTGCTTGCTGCTCTGGTGGTGGGGGAACCGTCAGGGCTGGCTGCCTGGCCAACTGGGCCTGGAGGCCCTGGCAGATCCCTACCAGATGCTGCATCTGCCCCCAGAGCTCTGCCATCTCCTGGGCAGTTGCGGGCATAGAAGCAGCAGGAACAATGATAGTTGCTCCGGTGGGGGCGACGGTGACGTCGACAGGGGGGACTCAATCGCGCGAGTCCGCACGCGACTGTTGAGACCTGATCACCCGACTGCCAGGGTTTTGGTGAGAGGAACGTCCGCGAGCCATGGCTGATGTCCTTCCCACAGACGACGCCAAGATGTGGTGGTGTTTCCCTGTTTGGGCCGAAGCCAAACGGGCGTCTATTGGGAGATGAAGGAAGATGGTCACCGGTGCGGACGACAGCCTGCAAAGACCAGAACTGGATTAGGGGGGGGGGGGTTGAAGAACCGGGGGGAACCCTCCGATGCCTAAGTTAGATGACTGTAGAAAGGCTTGAGGAAGAAGGGTTCGCTGGTGTGTGCCTCGCGTGGAGGTGAGTGTATGGGCAGAGTTGCCTTACCTTTGCATGGGAGTTACCTGTGCCTTTTATAGGCAAAGGTTCTGTAGAAGGAAGACGTGCCAGCCTTTGATGACGCCGGAAAGGGCGCGTCGGTTGGCGCCCTTAGTGGGGAGTTATCCGTTGAGGCGTCCGTTGAGGGGCCCTACGGTTAATGCTCCCCTTGAACGTGGGGTGCGTGCTACGCTGCTGCCGTAACTGCCGCTGGGAGGCGAAGGGATTCCTTGCTCTTCTTTGGTCGGACGGTACCGAGCAGGGGGTCTGCTCGGCGACTGGACTGGCTGTTCGGTGCCTGGTGCCCGGGGGCACAGCTTGTGTTGATGGGAGGCCGCAGCATGCATCGAGCATGACTTGTTCGGTAGGTGGCACCTGGACCGAACAGGGTGCGGGATGTCCGGAGACTGCCCTTGGGACTTGGAGGTGTCCTGATGTAGGGATCATGCTCGGAAGCCTTGGGCTGCACCCGAGGATGCGTGGCGCCTTGCCAGGAGACCACGCCTGCCTGCTGGGCCATGATGGGCCGTGCTGGGCCATGATGGGCCCTGCAAGCCTAGGGGGCTAGAAATAGCCACCACAAAACTTATTGTAACACATGCATGATTTTTCAAGAACTTTATGATGGAGAAGATGATTCTGACATGACAGTGACATTAACAGTCGAATTTGACACAAACACATAAGTAGAAACAAGTCTGCATAGTTAGGACATGTTACTAGTAGAGATAAGTGAGACAAGCACATACCAGTCCGCACATTTAGAATCGTGCTTAATAGAACAAGCACGTTTATTGATACAAGATATAACTTATATACAACCCAATTGAAACACATCATAAGGATCCGACATAATTTAGAAGTGTGTTTCAGATTTTTATGGTACAACCAAATCGGAGGCTATGTGGGAATCTGTGGTCAGCAGAGTCTTACAAAGTTCTTGATGAGGACATTCCAGTTCGACAAGAGGAATATGGGGGGAGGGTCTGAACTTCACCAAGTGGTGTTCACAGTAACAAGCAATGAAGTGTGGATCATGCTCCATCCAGGAGATGTGATTCTGATAGATCAAAAGGAGATGTAGCATTTAATCACATTTTTTTTGAAAACTTTAAACAAGGCTATAACATGGGATAAAAAGCAAGAACATACAGATAAATATATTATTCATAAGAGATAATGATGACAATGATGTCTAACAAGTTAGAATTTCATGGTAAAAACAAAACCACACAAGTTCATACTTTTATTTCATGTATTTAGTGATTTAAGGCCTATTTCAGTTTCTGTACATCAATGTTAGGACTTGAACAAGCACTTAACATCATGTTTTATCCTTTGCAGGAACATCCACAACAGAAGAAGAACTATTTACTGGAGACAGATTAGTTGTGTTAGACATCCCTAGCATGACTAGAAAGTCACCAGGTTTGTTTGGCATGACAAACTAGAGTCTGCCGTACTCTAAGTGATTGATGCGACTCCAGCCGTGCCATGACTGTAACAACCCAAAAATTTTAAATCTTAAATAAATAGAATAATCAAGAGGAGATTAATGCTTTAAAATAATTATGCAAGGGCTTAGTATTTAATTAAAGGTAAATGAGTTGACAACAAAAATCTTATTATCATATGTGTGGAATCGATATGGGATGAGATGAAACATTATAATTTAAAGATTAAATAATGAACTTCAAAGAGGGGTAAAGAGATTGGACCGATTAGAAATGAGATTGAGTTGTCGTAACTCTAAACATTTCTTAAAACGGTAAAACCTGATAATATCGAAAACCTCATTATCACATGTGTAAAACCAACTCAGAATCACATGAAAATTTAAGATTTCAATCTAAATAAAGGGATAGAATATTGACAAAGATAATTGGGTCAAACAAACATATTTGAGTTAGCAAAAACCCTAAACTATGACTTGAGGCGGTTAAATCCAATAAATGGAAAACCTATTATCACATGATAAGAAATAAGGGCTAATTACACTTAGTCAAACTATAAGGGCCAAAAAACCCAATAAAGTCAGAAATCTATTAATGAATGTACAAAACCCCAAAGACCATCAAATCAAACACGATAATTGGACTCATAAGAGTTTATTAGGCTTAGTGTGTGACTTAAATGAGCCTAAAATAGAAAAAAATAGTATTTAATTTGAAATATCCACTTAATGAGTTAATTAATAGATTAGTGAGTCCAATTGAGGCATGAACATGGGCTAAAACCGAAGTTAGCCCCCTAAAGAAATTCAGAGTTGGAGGCTCCAACAAAGGAAATAAATAAAAGGAAACTCATAACTAGGAAGTTAGGATCTCATTAAGACTCCTAATAGCCTATCCCCTTAAATACAACCCAATTCCCTTCCTTGGCTGACCTAGCTTGTTGTTGAGGAGGCTTTAGACGTGGGAGGCGGCTAAAGGAAGGAGGAGAACAAGAGGAACCCTAGAAGACTAAAATGACCAAAGGTAGGCAATCTCTCGAGCTTAATCTAATTAAATGAACCCTTAGGTACTTCTTGATACCATGAATCTCATGAACTTGTTTTCCCCAATTCTTATCATGTGGTTTACTTGTATTTCATGTTACAAAAGTTCCTATTCATGTGCTACTGACTCATCATATTCCCCTCAGATCTTTGTCCACACATTATCTCGTGATATGAAACTTTTACACTAGATACTATTTGTTGGCCCAGCTAGCTTGGCAGCTCGATAACCTAGAGGGGAGGTGAATAGGTTTTTCTGATTTCTGAAATAGAAACTTAAAAAAGAAAATTATCACTTAAAAGTTTGGTTAGTTTAGTGTGATAAAGAGTAGCAGTGCGGAAGCAAATAAACAATCACACAAATGAGACAAGGAATTTATCCTGGTTCGGCCCTTCCCACATGGAAGTCCTACGTCCAGTCCCCAAGCAACCTCTTGGGATTTCACTAACCAAGGGTACAGTCCCCCTCAAGGACACTACAACACCCAGCACCCCAGCTGGTCTTCTTCTCTTTCCCGAGTAAGAAGGTAGCCCACTTTTTTTACAGGGTCAGAAGCAAACCTCCTGGTACAAACCCCAGTGCGGTTCTACTAGACATAAACCCCTAGCTAGGTTCTATACTGTATACAGTCCTACAACTGGACAAGTTGTCTTTCTTATAAAAGAAAGAACAGTGCTGAGAGTTCTACAAGAATGGCCTCTACCCAAAAATTCTCAGCAAAAACTCTCCCCAAGAATTACAATAAGCACACAGAGAATGGAGAAAGGAGAAGGAGCTTGAATGCTTGTACGCTTCAGCTGCTTGAACACTTTATCTTAGCTCAGGCTCTTTCTCTCTTTTCCTTTGAGTGTATGTGGCATTGAGGTTCCTCACAGATTGTACACTCCTTGAATGATCTTCAGAAAAGCTCTATGTTTTATTCTTTAGCCATGCTTCATCTTTTATATGAATAGCTTTTTGAATGGATCCGTTGAAGAGATCTGTTGGAGCTCTTCTAGACGTTGATGATCTTCTCTTCATTTGTCTTAATTAGACTCTGGTGGTCTTCGAGGTCTGTAAGCATAGAAAAGAGTGTTAGCATAAAAGAGTGTTTACAAGATAACCTTGCATACTACTGTGTTTCTGTTAACATGCTAAAAACTGATAGATCATATCTTTTTCTGACACGACTCTGAGATATGCATGCAGCCTTTTTGTCAGAAGATATTTGACTTTTCATTTAAGCGCCAAAAACACTTCAGAGCAAATCGATGTTTAAGTTACTTATCAAATTGTTATACTTATAAGACTAAACAAATCGTTATGAATCTTAACAAATCGATGTGAGAAGCAAATCATTATGGAACTTATTGAACCGTTGTGAGAACCAAATTATTGTGAGAGCAAATCGTTGTTCTCACTTATGAAGTCATTATGTAACGCCCCGCCCTGGCCCGGTACGGCCATACCTACCCACGTCGGACAAGAGGGAGATGTTACTGGGGAAAAGACCCCAACAGTGTCGAACATCAAGGTGGAATATCTCATGATGAATGGAAATAGAATAAGCGGAAGCAATATTACCATCAACTTTTACATTTACATCTCATAATTAGAAGAACTAATAAGTATATAACAAAATGAATGTTGTCCATACCTGAACTAGTACATTTAATAAGGTTTAACATTACATTTCTTCTTCCCAACTATAATATCATCAATTTATAAAACCCAAGCAATCTTTACTTCTCGCAATCCGAACCAAGCCTCGCCAATTCCTCTTCTAGAACCTAAGCTTCACCTGGATATTAGCAAGAGTGAATCTATAGAATAGACTCAGCAAGTAATTAGGAATTCCAAACTCACAACCTACACTATAGCATATTTTGAAAAAGCATGGTGATATATTTATATATCCAATGGTAGAATCAGTAGCGGTAGGGGTAACAATAACAGGAATAGTAATGGTTATAATGAGAATAGTATTGGCAATAGTGACGATAATAGTAATAGAAATAGTAACGGTAGAAACAATGGTGGTGACAATAGTGGTTAATGGTAATAATAGGTGTAATAGAAATGGCAGTAGTAGTGCTGCTCACATATAGTACACAATCCAACACCAGGCATGCAGGATTCTAGAGGTGGCCCCCACATGTTTAAGAGGTGGCTCCCACTATGTAGCACTTTGCGCCATTATGGCCTCAAGAGGTGGCTCCCATAGCGTAGCACTTTGCCCTGTGTGGCACTTAGTTCCTACACTTCTGGCTAGGCAAGGCAGTAGCAGTGGCAATAGCAGTGGCAGTGACAGTAGAAATAATGGTAGTAGCAATAGTGGTTAATGGTAACAATAGGAGTAATAGAAATAGTAACGGTAGAAACAATGGTAGTGACAATAGTGGTTAATGGTAACAATAGGAGTAATGGAAATGGCAGTAGTAGTGCTGCTCACATATAGTATACAATCGAACACCAGGCATGCAGGATTCTAGAGGTGGCCCCCACATGTTCAAGAGGTGGCTCCCACTATGTAGCACTTTGCGCCATTATGGCCTCAAGAGGTGGCTCCCATAGTGTAACACTTTGCCCTGTGTGGCACTTAGTTCCTACACTTCTGGCTAGCCAAGGCAGTAGCGGTGGCAATATCAGTGGCAGTGATAGTAGAAATAATGGTAGTAACAATAGTGGTTAATGGTAACAATAGGAGTAATGGAAATGACGGTAGTAGTGCTGCTCACATATAGTATACAATCGAACACCAGACATGCAGGATTCTAGAGGTGGCCCCCACAGGTTCAAGAGGTGTCTCCCATTATGTAGCACTTTGCGCCATTATGGCCTCAAGAGGTGGCTCCCATAGCGTAGCACTTTGTCCTGTGTGGCACTTAGTTCCTACACTTCTGGCTAGGCAAGGCAGTAGCAGTGGCAATAGCAGTGGCAGTGACAGTAGCAATAGCAGTGGCAGTGACAGCAGTAGTAGCAATAGCAGTGGTAGTGACAGTAGTAGTGTTAAGCCGGACACATTGCCCTAACTATCAATAGAAGGCCAGTCAGACGGTACACTATCACCTAGGCAAATGAGTGATAGGTCTTAGTTACTGCAGAACCGGGAGAAGCTCTCTCCACCATATACCAGTGGTACTTGTCCACCTCCAGAATTTCCCCCCGTTGCCCTCGGGGTCTTGTACAATAGTGAACTTTCCTGTAGGGGCATTTCTACAGTACGGCTCCAGATACTTCCTATGATGGCAGTGTCTGTTTCAAACCAGACACAGTGGCCAAACCGTAGTAGGAAGTCAAATATGAGCTTTCCCATAGGGGCATTTCTATAGTACGGCTCCAATAGAACCCTATGATAGCATTGTTCATTTGGCTAACAACAATGATGGCAGTGACGGTATTGGTAATAGAAAAGATAACAGTGTTGGTAAACAATAATAGTAGCAATTTCTGTGGGTAGCAATAATGGTAACGGTGACAATAGACGGTACACATGGATAGTAACAAGGATAATGACAGTACCGAAAATTTAGATATGTTCTTTATCATATAAATAGATTCAAAACTCATTAAAATCAATAGAACTAGAGAATATGATTGTGAATCAAAAGTCCTAATCACTTGCCTCTTGCATGTCAAACCAATAACGAATTAAGTTGAAGCCCGCCTTCGATATAATGCGCTTCCTTTGTTATATCGCTCTAATATGCGTCGGTGGGTGCCTCCAGAGCACGGATCCTATTGAGTAGAACCTTCAGAGCATGGATCCTACGAGAAGAACCTCCACAGCATGGATTCTATGTGTAGAACCTCCAGAGCATGGATCCTACGAGCATAACCTCTAGAGCACGGATCCTATGACCAGAATCTCTAGAGCATAGATCCTACAAGTAGAACCTTTAGAGTCTGGATCCTACGAGCAGAACCTCCTACTGAGCATGAAGAGGAGAACCCCATGCTCCCCCTTTCTAGCTCTTGGCCGCCCCCTCTCTTCTTTCCTCTCTATTGCTATGGATGGTGGAATGAGAAGAGAGGAGAGAACCCCCTCCTATTTATAGGCCATTAGAGCCCCTAGGATGGTGCCACCTTTTCACCTTTCAATGGCCAAGATGGTGCCACTTGTCACCCTCTCCTCCATGCATTTCTAAGTGGTCACCAACCCCACACTTGTCAACATCATAACCATCCACATCTCACCTCTCTTTTGATGACACCTCTCATTCTTCTAGAAGCTTCCATTACATAGGATGGTGACACTTGTCATCATCTCCTCCATGCATTTCTAAGTGGCCACCAACCCTACACTTGTCAACACCATAACCATCCACATCTCACCTCTCTTTTGATGACACCTCTCATTCTTCTAGAAGCTTCTATTACATAGAATGGTGACACTTGTCATCATCTCCTCCATGCATTTCTAAGTGGCCACCAACCCTACACTTGTCAACACCATAACCATCCACATCTCACCTCTCTTTTGATGACACCTCTCATTCTTCTAGAAGCTTCCATTACATAGGATGGTGACACTTGTCATCATCTCATTTAACCTTATCCTATCATGTCAATATACCATCTCTATGATTTATTTGCTTATATACCCAATTTGTATGCATATATACCCATTCCAACTCATATGAGAGTAATTCTCAAAAATGGATTCGAACTGAGGATTTGAAAGTAGTTTTGGGAACTTATAAAATTTAAGATAAGACCCTATGAAATTGGTCAATGATTACATAAACCCTAACTTTTGATAATTATGTTCATACCTTTTTTTATTATAGATATACACAATTATTACATTTATACTTTCTTGGTATTTACATATATACTTTCCTCAAAAATTAGAAGTTAACTAAATATATTATGGTGAGATACGTATGGTTTTACCGTAGCGGTGAAAATCCCAAACTGAAGAGTACGGTGATGCCGATATAAAGCAAAAACAATTCTAGCAAAATTGTATACAAAAATCCGGGGCATCACACGTTATGAGAACCAAATCGATATGAGAGCAAATCGTTGTTCTCACTTATGAAATCATTATGAGAACAAATCGTTATGAGCCTTAACAAATCATTATAGAAGGCAAATCGATGTGAGGGTAAATTGTTGTTCTCACTTATGAAATCGTTATGAGAATAAATCGTTATGAGCCTTAACAAATCGTTATAGAAGGCAAATCGATGTGAGGGCAAATCGTTGTTCTCACTTATGAAATCGTTGCACGATAAAATCGATGTTTCACTTAATGAATCGTTACACGATCAAATCATTGTGTAACTTATGAAATCGTTGTTAGTGAAATCGATGTGGCACTTTGAATAGAAATCGATGTATATTGAATGAACATCGATTTAGAATTTTAGTGCGCCATATTAAATCGTTGTGAGACTAATCATCTTGATATGAGATTGATGCAACACAGATGATACAAGATATTTAATAATATTTAATTAACCATAAATTTGTTATCACAAAGATATACTTGATATTATCATAAGTTTTGTTATCACCAAAATACAAGGACAGGCAGAGAGTGGATCAACAATCTTCCCCTTTTTGGTGATGACAAAATTTATGAGAATTTTTTGACAAAGATACTTAAGACATAGAAAATGCAGAAAATTCACAGTACACACTTACTCTCCCCCTTTTTGTCACTAACCAAAAAGGAAGGATCTTACCATGCATTTTCTCCCCTTAGAAAAATTTCTTACCATTGAGGGGTTCAACAATAATAGATATTCAATGAATAACTCCCCCTGAACATGATACTCCCCTTAATGTGAGGCAAGTCAGATCTTGATGCTCTTGACTTTGACATGATGTTTGTCAAGTCTTCAAGATTTTTGCCTGCATTTATCAGAGAGACTTGCAAACCAATGTAAGTAGTAATATGAATAGAAATAAACAATTTGTGACTACTCCGTCTTCAAATATGAGATGGATGAAGAGTTGGCAGTCATCAGTGCCTTGAGCATCCTTTGATCCTGATGCTCCAAGGCTATCCTGCAAACAACTTATTCAGAAATAGGTACCCAAATCTTTTTGGGTCCTTAATGGTTAGATGCATAAAAGTATCCTTTCGGAATTCAAACTAGGTGCCTTGTTGTGCAGGTGTTTACAGTGTGTCCTAATTTATTGCAATGAGAACATTAATGAATGTAATCTATTTTGCAGTTTAGAACATAATTTTTAGAAACCTTTTTCTTTGATAAGGCTTGTTTATTTCAGAGGCCTTTTTTCTGAGGCATTTTGGTTTCTTTTACAAATTTTGGCAAAGGATATTTTCCTGGAGTTATGGCTTGTTTTTCTTTTTCCGGAGGAATGTATCCAAACCCTTGTTTATTATTTCCAACTTTTGATCCTTTAAGCATAGAGCTAGAGATGTTTTTCCTTTAGTTAATTTTCTAACTGATTCTTTTAAATACATATTTTCTTCAGTTAGAGTTTTTAACTTTTCTTCTAACTCTAACTTCTCATTATTCTTACTTTTCAAATCTTCATTTAAAAATGATTATTACCTTTACTGTCCTTCAGTTGTTTTTCCAATTGTTCAATTTCTGATTTAAGATCAGAATTAGTATTTTCCAAACAAGTAAGGTTGTTCTTGATATTTTTCAATTCTTTTACAACAACCATATGTTATCGTAAAGTTCATTAAAGACTTCTTCCAAGTCTTCAGATTCTAACCCTGAATTTGTGCATAAATTAAAAAATGAGTCAGAATGTACCTCATCTAGTCCTACCATGAGGGCTATATTTACTTGCTCTTTCTCTAAAACTTGAGGTTGATGAGTCTGAGCTTGTGTCCTCTTCATTTTCCAAAGCAGCCACCATGGCTTTCCTTTTGTATTTCTTGTGCTACTTCTTGGACTTTTCGGTTTGACCAGTCTTCTTGAGTCTTGGACAGTCTGGTTTTAGATGTCCAAATTTTCTGCATTCATAGCAGACTGGTTCTTTCTCCTTTTCTTTTCCCTTTAGATCCTTCTTGACCCATTTTTCTTCTTCTTTAAAATCTTCTGAAGTTTGGACAGAACTTCATCAACATCACTATCTTCAGATCCTGCAATTTTTGAGCTAGAAGAAGAAGTGGGAGGAGCAGCTACCACTTTAAGAGCATTAGTACATTTCTTCTTAGGTGAGCTTTCAGATAATCGCTCCATATTTATTTCATGTGCCATGAGAGAACCTATTAAGTTATCGATAGAAAGTTTGGTTAAGTCATGGGCTTCTTCAATAGCAGTTACTTTAGGTGTCCATGAAAGAGTTAAGGACCTAAGTATCTTTCTAACAGTTTCCTCATCAGAAAGATTTTACCAAGAGAACTCAAACCAACTATTATGCTCGAAAATCTATTATACATCTGAGTGATATTTTCATTTGGAAGCATTTTAAATTGTTCATATTGTGAAACAAGAATATCTATCCTAGTTTGTTTTACTTTATCTGTTCCTTCATAAGTTATTTGCAGTTTATCCCACATTTGTTTAGCAGATTTATATACAGATACTCTACTAAATTCCTTTTGGATAAAGCGCAACATAAATAGTTCTTAACTTTAAAATTTAATGATAATTTATTTTTATCAGCTATAGTAATGGCAGTAGTGCCAACAGAAGGAGTAACAACATAATCACCTGCCTCTATTACCTGCCACAGATCAAAGTCTGTGCCCCGAATGAAGCATTCCATCCTCATCTTCCAATATTGGTAATCCTCTCCATCGAAGAATGAAGGTCTTGTGACTGATTGACCATCAGCATATCCTTGAGCTGCCATGGATCTTCTCTAAGATTGTTGGATCTTCTTTGAATGTTTAGAAACCCACTCTGATACCACTTGATGGCCGGCTAGCTTGGCAGCTCGATAACCTAGAGGGGGGGGGGGGTGAATAGGTTTTTCTGATTTCTGAAATAGAAACTTAAAACAGAAAATTATCACTTGAAAGTTTGGTTAGTTTAGTGTGATAAAGAGTAGCAGTGAGGAAGCAAATAAACAATCACACAAATGAGACAAGGAATTTATCTTGGTTCGGCCCTTCCCACATGGAAGTCCTACATCCAGTCCCCAAGCAACCTCTTGGGATTTCACTAACCAAGGGTACAGTCCCCCTCAAGGACACTACAACACCCAGCACCCCAGCTGGTCTTCTTCTCTTTCTCGGGCAAGAAGGTAGCCCACTTCTTTTCCAGGCTCAGAAGCATACCTCCTGGTACAAACCCCAGTGCGGTTCTGCTAGACATAAACCTCTAGCTAGGTTCTATACTGTATACAGTCCTACAACTGGACAAGATGTCTTTCTTATAAAAGAAAGAACAGTGCTGAGAGTTCTACAAGAATGGCCTCCACCCAAAAATTCTCAGCAAAAACTCTCCCCAAGAATTATAATAAGCACACGGAGAATGGAGAAAGGAGAAGGAGCTTGAATGCTTGTAAGCTTCAGCTGCTTGAACACTTTATCTTGGCTCAGGCTCTTTCTCTTTTTTCCTTTGAGTGTATGTGGCGTTGAGGTTCCTCACAAATTGTACACTCCTGAATGATCTTCAGAAAAGCTCTATGTTTTATTCTTCAGCCATGTTTCATCTTTTATATGAATAACTTTTTGAATGGATCCATTGAAGAGATCCATTGGAGCTCTTCTAGACGTTGCTGATCTTCTCTTCATTTGTCTTAATTAGACTCTAGTGGTCTTCGAGGTCTGTAAGCATAGAAAAGAGTGTTAGCATAAAAGAGTGTTTACAAGATAACAGTGCATACTACTGTGTTTCTGTTAACATGCTAAAAATTGATAGGTCATATCTTTTTCTGACACGACTCTGAGATAAGCATATAGCTTTTTTGTCAGAAGATATTTGACTTTTCATTTAAGTGCCAAAAACACTTCAGAGCAAATCGATGTTTAAGTTACTTATCAAATTGTTATACTTATAAGACTTAACAAATCATTATGAATCTTAACAAATCGATGTGAGAAGCAAATCGTTATGGCACTTATTGAACCGTTGTGAGAACAAAATCATTGTGAGAGCAAATCATTGTTCTCACTTATGAAGTCGTTATGAGAACCAAATCGATATGAGAGTAAATCGTTGTTCTCACTTATGAAATCGTTATGAGAACAAATCGTTATGAGCCTTAACAAATCGTTATAGAAGGCAAATCGATGTGAGGGGAAATCGTTGTTCTCACTTATGAAATCGTTATGAGAACAAATCGTTATGAGCCTTAACAAATCGTTATAGAAGGCAAATCGATGTGAGGGCAAATCCTTGTTCTCACTTATGAAATCGTTATGAGAACAAATCGTTATGAGCCTTAACAAATTGTTATAGAAGGCAAATCGATGTGAGGGCAAATCGTTGTTCTCACTTATGAAATCGTTGCACGATAAAATCGATGTTTCACTTAACGAATCGTTACACGATCAAATCATTGTGTAACTTATGAAATCGTTGTTAGTGAAATCGATGTGGCACTTTTGAATAGAAATCGATGTATATTGAATGAACATCGATTAGTATTTTAGTGCGCCATATTAAATCGTTTTGAGACTAATCATCTTGATATGAGATTGATGCAACACAGATGATACAAGATATTTAATAATATTTAATTAACCATAAATTTGTTATCATAAAGATATACTTGATATTATCATAAGTTTTGTTATCACCAAAATACAAGGACAAACATAGAGTGGATCAACACTATTTAATGTCCTAGACACGTTGGTACCTTTTCCCCAATTTCTATAATGTGTCTTGTGAGAATTTCTTAATCCATGTTCACTGTGTCTTGTATTTAGTTCTTCGTGAAAGAACCTATTCTTATCCGGTTGAAAGCATGATAAAACCCGAATTACATGTAAGGCCCTTGATTTTTCATCTTTGAGTGATTTCTTATGTATGTATAAATGTATGCCATCGATGTATAAACTTTATTGTGCATAGTACTTACTTGTTTACATTGCGTGAATAGGTATTATTTTAATGTGTGCATTATATATATATATATATATATATATATATATATATATATTTGTGCGGTGTACATAGAATTTCTGCAGTTTTAAGTTCAGTTCTGGCGGTCGGTAGACGTCAATATGGGTGGACGCCAATCCCAAGTAAGCGGCCACATCGATGGACGCCGACTCAGAATTGACGGCCTATGATGTTGACGTCAATGTCCCAGATCTGTTGCGATTTCAGATTCGGAAACGCCTCTGGAAATGTCGCCCTTAGTTTAGGAAACCGTCCCCCAACTGTAACCTAGACCCTAAACGCGTTCCTAAAAACCTCAACCCTATAAAAGAGGCGGATTAGGGCTCAGTTAGGTCCTTTTGACTCTTTGTCAAAAACCCTAGCATTTTATGTGCGAACCCCGACTTTGGAACTCCTTGATCCAGCATTTGAGGCTTCATCCAACGTTCTACAACGACTGGAGAAGGCTCTGGACATTCGGGAGCGGCTTCCCCACGCTGGTGTGCAGCAGAAATCAACACAGAACTCGGATCGAGGGAGTTTTGAGGACTCTTTGGCTCAGGCTGAGGAAGGCTTCTCTGGCTTAAATCGTTGCTTGTGAATTTTTCTAAGAGGCAAGTAACCCTTTCACATCACTCTTACATATGTCCAGAAGGTCCTAGGTATTTTTCTGGAATTTTATTCGTGTCCTGGAACCCCAATTTCACCAAGTTTCTTGCGTTCAGTCTATGTTTTGCACAAACAAGAACTTAATGGCAGGATCCCTTGCCGTTAAGATCCTGAGTTGGTGGCACCCTATGTTGCCGTTAACATTAGTAAACGGCCACACCCTTGCCGTTGAGTTCTTTAGGTAAGGACAGTGGACTGTCTGCCTTTATAAGCTATTTTTCGGATTTCTGCGCATGAGGATATATGGTAAATTTTATATGTTATGTAATATGTTTAGTGGAGCATGTTGTGTAATTTCTGTGAAATTTCGTTTAGTGTATTATTTATTAAATTTTTTTAAATACATGTTAAATAGGTTCTGAATATTGTAAATTACTGTTTATGTTATCCTTGTGGAATTTAAGTGACAGAAATTTTCTATGGTGCTTAGATCAAAGTCAAAACATGTTATTAAAATTTGGAAATTTTCTAATGACTGTGCAAATTTTAGATTTCCTGAATTGAAAAATAGTGAGCATGCTTAATTAGTGAAGAAATTCTATTAAATGATATGGAAATAGTTAAATCTCTAGGATTTGGCACATGATTAGAACTGTCAGTATACATGTATATAATGAATTATGACTCCGAACAATGAAAATCCATGTTAGTTTGGTTATTTTAGTCTTATGTGATTGCACTGTTAGAATTTTCATAATTAGTGTGTTAGTGTGTAATTCAGAAAAATGCGAAAATTTATATGCATGATGGGTAACCTGTAATAGGTTTTTAGTTAAAATCTTGTATTGAAATGATGACAGTAGCTATACATTTCAATTTCATGTGTGATATTGATAAATTAAAGTATGTTAATGTGTTGGTATTAAAATCGGAAAAATTCTGCATAATTAGACTTATTTTGAATGTGTAAATTCTGAGAACAGTAGTACCATGCTAGGTAATACTGAAGTGTGTAAATGTGTGAGCATGAAATGGAGGTGTTAAAAAAATTATGCCTTAAGTGTGTGTTAGAAATTAAGAAAAATGTGTAAATGTGCCAATGGGTGACACTGCTACCTTAGAGGGCTGTGGAACCGTACTGTGGTAAAGTCCCCACGGGAAGGTTCATAGTGTGTGATGTCCCACGGGCATTGGGATTAAATCCTGGAGGCGAACAAGTATCGCTGGTTAGGGTGGAGAGTGCTTCTCCCGGTTCTGCGCAGTAACTAAGATTTATCACTGTAATGTCTAGGTGATAGATATGTGATGTGATTAGTGTGTGTCCTTCTAAAAGGTGGTTTGGGCTATGTGTCACGACATTTAATAAATGTGAACTTGTGTTTAAGTGAAAGTGAATGTATAAATTGTGAAATTGTGTAAGTGATCATGTGTTAATATGAATTCTTGTGACAGCATGTAAATTGATAATTTCTTAAATGATTATAATATGTACATAGCAAAACAACAAACGTTTCATGAGTATAAATGTGTTATCTATGTGAAAATGATTATAGAATCCATGCTAGAATTGTCTCTTGTTTATATGTACAAACTCCATGTTTAAAATGACTAATGTTTAGCTTGTAAGTGTGCGTGAATGTGGTTAAATGAGCTTAGTTTAATGTATTGAAAAGTGTGTAGAAAGCATGTGATAGGCTTTAAGTTATTGAAAATTTTGTATAAGATAATTTCCATGTGTAACATGTGTAGACATCATATTAAGGATTTTTACTTGAATTAATTGCTAAATCCATGTTTATATGTTATTGTGAAGAATGAAAATGTGAAAGTTATGTGATGCATGTAAGTTTAGTGTGTTTGGTGTTACTTGTTGAGTTCATTTGAACTCACTTTGCTTCGGCGTACAGGTGTAGAGATTTCTACTTCTTCCGAGGAGATCGTTAGGAGTGACTCGGAGCGGGAGTAGGAGACCTTGTTTTGGACTTGGCGTTGTACTTTTATTTTTCCTAAGTATGTAATAAGAGTAGACTTGCTCTATCTTTGAGATTTGTGTACTTATTTAGTGGAAAGTTGTGGACAATGTATTTATTTCATTTCTCAATTATGAAAAGTTTAGATTTCTTTTCTTATTGGACTGTGAATAGAATGTGGATGATGGAATAAGAAGTTACATTTGGCTATTTCTTTTCCGCTGTTATGTGAATGTATTTATGTATATTTCAGCCTATCGTATAACTGTTGGGTAAATGTCCCACTGTAGCGGCATTCATTATATTGATGTGGGTTGGTATAACCATACCGGTATAAGGAGGGTCATTACAGAGATTGGTATCAGAGCATCAGGTTGAAATTGTACATAAATATGCACATACCATCATCTTCATTGTATGCTAAGTCTGTGTAGATTGTGCACATAGATAAGTAAATAGTGAGAAATTAGATAGTCTAGTTCTAAATTGTGATTAAATCGTTTTGTAGGGTATGGCTTCGCGTGGTAGGTGTGGTGTTCCTGCTCGTGAAGGTGAGCAGAGGAGAGATGAGACTCGGCGTGAGGATCAGGGTGAGCAGCAGGCCCCAGCACCCCAGGGTCCTGTGCTTCCCCCACCGCCACCAGTAGACTATGGAGTGTTCATGCATGGTTTAGTGCAGGCCATGCAGACGCAGGCCCACACCCAGGCTGCACTCCAGGCTCAGTTGGAGGCTCAGCAGGCTCAGGTTAGAATGATAGACAGGGTAGTCTGTTTTACTTGATGATATGTTTACTATGTTGCTATGCTATATATGTTGCTTATGATGTTTGCTGTGGCAGGCTCAGGCGCAAGTTCCCCAGGCTCAGGATCATGGTGGACCCTCCATCATGGAAAGGTTCAAGAGGATGTCACCATCCTCTTTTAAGGGGGAGAGCGACCCGTTATGAGCTGAGAGTTGGATGAGGGAGATCGAAAAGATCTTCCGGGCTATTAGGTGCGCTGAGGATGACAAGGTCACTTTATCCACCTATATGCTGCAGGTATGTGTAAATTAATCCGGTGGTTGTTTCTTTAATTATAGATTACGTTGGTTAGTCCTTATGGATGGTTTTGGCAGGAGCGAGCCGACGTGTGGTGGTCCTCGTTGTTACGTACTCGGTTCGAGGATGGTGCTGTGGAGATTGGTTGGGACGAGTTCGTGAGGATTTTCTGAGCCAAGTTTGTTCCGGAGCACATCCAGGACAAAATGGAGCAGGAGTTCCTCTCATTGACTCAGGGCTCCATGACCGTGCTGGAGTACGAGGCCATTGCCGAGCTCTCAAAGTATGCCCCTCATATTGTAGCTGATGAGTGCAGGAAGGCGAAGAAATTCATGATGGGTCTTAGGCCATCGCTGAGGACGAGGTTGGTGGCTTTCGACCATCGTACCCTCGAGCAGGCGCTCAGCTCGATGTGTCGGAAGGAGGGAGAGATGGAGCAGTATTTGGAGGATAAGAAGGCTTCTCAGAAGAGGCCTGCAGCTCCTTTCCAGAGGCAAAAGAGGAAGAAGGCGGCTTTTTAGTCACCGTAGCGTCCCGTGGCATCAGGAAGCAGTCAGGTACCTTCTCAACATTCCCCTAGTGGCAAGAAGGAGTGTCCTCATTGCGGGAGGGCACATGGTTGTACGAAATGTTGGAAGTTGGCGGGGAAGTGCTTGAAGTGCGGGAGCAGCGAGCATAGGATCAAGGATTGCCCCAGACTGCAGCAGGGAGGCCAGCGAGGAGCGGCACCAGCCCCAGCAGCAGCAGCAGCAGCGCTAGCGACAGGACGACCAGGGAGACCTCGATCCCCAGCACGAGTGTTTGTGTTAGCTTGTGAGGACGCCGAGCAGGCGGATCATGTCACCGAAGGTATGGTTTTGTTCTTAGGTGTTCACGCTCGAGTTCTATTTGATACGGGTGCCACTCACTCGTTCATTTCCAAGCGTTTTGCTAGGCAGTTAGCCTTAGAGTCAGGAATAGAGTCTGAAGATTTAGAAGTCCCTTTGTCTGTGCACACACCTGCAGGTACGGTATCGACTAAGAAGTGTATTCCATCTTTACCGGTGTGCATCGAGGATAGAGTCCTAGAAGGGTGTTTCTTCTTGCTAAAGATGAAGGACTACGATGCTACTCTTGGTCTGAATTAGCTAGAGGAGCACTATGCGTTAGTAGATTGTCGTGAGAAGAAGATCGTTTTCCGCATTCTTGGTGAAGATGAATTTTCTCATCCTTTGCCAAGGAACTTGGCAGGGATGTTTGTCATCTCTGCCATGAGGGCGATGAGAATGGTGAACAAGGGTTGTGATGCTTTTCTTGCCAGCATGGTATTAGTATCCAAGGCTGATGAGTCACCTACTCTTGCGGAGATAGATGTAGTGCGAGAGTTGCCAGATGTCTTTCCTAATGACCTATCTGGTTTGCCACCGGCTAGAGAGAGAGTTCACTCTAGAGTTGCTTCCAGGCACCTCTCCTATCTCGAAGGCACCTTATCGGATGGCACCTGCGGAATTAGCAGAGCTAAGGAAGCAGTTGCAGGATTTGTTAGATAAGGGATTTATTCGCCCTAGCGTTTCCCCTTGGGGCGCACCTGTCTTATTCGTGAAGAAGAAGGATGGATCACTTAGGTTATGCATTGATTATAGAAAGCTAAACCAAGTGACGGTGAAGAACAGGTATCCCTTACCTCGGATTGATGATTTGTTTGACCAGCTGCAAGATGCATCAGTCTTTTCTAAGATTGATTTGAGGTCTGGTTATCATCAGTTGAGGATTAGGAGTGAGGATGTGTCCAAGACTGCATTTAGAACCCGTTATGGACATTATGAGTTTTTGGTTCTTCCTTTTGGTCTGACCAACGCCCCTGTAGTGTTCATGGATCTCATGAACACGGTGTTTAGACTGTATCTAGATAGTTTTGTCGTAGTTTTTATTGATGACGTGTTGGTCTACTCTCCGGATGAGACCACACATCATCAGCATTTGAGGGTAGTATTAGAGGTTCTCCGTGAGCATAAGCTGTATGCAAATTCAGCAAGTGCGATTTTTTGGTTGCGCGAGGTTCATTTCCTTGGGCATGTTATCTCTGGTGCTGGTGTAGCAGTGGATCCAGCAAAAGTCCAGGCTGTTGTGGATTGGGAGAATCCCAAGACTCCTTCGGAGATTTGGAGTTTTCTTGGTTTGGCGAGTTATTATCGGCGATTTATTGAGGGATTTTCATCCATCGCCACACCATTAACTCAGCTAACCAGAAAGGGAGTGAAGTTTGTTTGGTCCGAGGAGTATGAGAGTAGTTTTCAATTATTGAAGACTAAGCTCACTTCGGCTCTTGTGTTAATTTTTCTGAGCGGTGAGGGTTTTGTTATCTACACGGATGCATCTCGGATTGACCTTGGCTGTGTATTGATGCAGCAAGGAAGGGTAGTAGCATATGCTTCTCGTCAGTTGAAGGAGCATGAACGAAACAATCCGACTCATGATCTTGAGCTTGCGGAAGTGGTTCATGCACTGAAGATCTGGAGACACTATCTTTATGATGTCAGATTTGAGGTGTTCACTGACCACAAGAGTCTAAAGTACCTTTTTTCTCAAAAGGAATTAAACCTGGGGCAGAGAAGATGGATTGAGTTCCTGAAGGACTATGACTTCGACCTCCAGTATCATCCTGGAAAAGCGAATGTTGTAGCAGATGCCCTTAGTAGGAAGAGGTCGTCTCTCCAGTAGGATTGGAAGATGTTGGAGGATGCAGCGTGTGCGATGACTGAGTTAGAGCCATCATTGTGCCAGGCTTTTGTAGTTCAGTTGTCCATTAGGTCATCGGTGTTGGATGAGGTGATCAAGCAATAGAAAGCCGACCCTAGACTCCAAGAGTTAATGGGCAAGGCAGGCATTGCTCGTGACGAGGATGGCATGATTAGATTCCATCACTGTGTTTGTGTTCTAGACATCGTGGATGTCCGTGAGCATGTTTTAGTGGAGGCTCATAGGTCTAGATTCTCTATTCATCCGGGTAACACTAAGATGTACCAGGATTTGAAGAGATCTTTTTAGTGGTCTGGCATGAAGAAGGATGTAGCAGAGTATATGTCTAGATGTCTAGTATGCCAGCAAGTGACGACCGAGCGGCAGTGACCATCTGGTCTTATGCAGAAGATGGAGATCCCAGTATGGAAGTGGGAGGCTATCACTATGGATTTTGTTACGGGTTTGCCTCGATCTAGATGGGTAACAACTCGATTTGGGTAGTGGTAGATAGATTCTCGAAGACTGCACATTTCTTGCCCATGAAGAAGAAGCAGTCAGTAGAGAGTTTAACTAGATTGTATATTAGTAGAATTATTAGATTGCATGGTGTCCCGAAGTCGATCATTTCGGATCGAGATCTGAGATTTACTTTGAGGCTGTGGAAGGGTCTTCAGGATGCGTTAGGTTCGGAGCTGAAGCTCAGTTCGGCGTTTCATCCCCAGACAGATGGACAGTCTGAGAGGACTATCCAAATGCTCGAGGATATGTTGAGGGCGTGTATTCTGGATTGGAAAGATGATTGGGAGCGCCATTTACCTCTAGTGGAGTTCGCATATAACAACAGTTTTCATGCGAGCATTGGTATGGCTCCATTTGAGGCATTGTATGGTAGGCCTTGCAGATCTCCTTTATGTTAGGAGGAGACAGGCGATAGGCAGTTGATCGGTCTGGAGTTAGTTCAGGAGACTTCGGATAAGGTCCAGTTGATTAGGAAGAGGCTTGTTGCGGCACATGATAGACAGAAGAGTTATGCCGACAACAGGAGGAAGGATTTGGAGTTTGAGGTAGGTGAGCATGTCTTTTTAAAGATTTCGCCTACTCGTGGTGTAGTTAGATTTGGCAGGCATGGTAAGTTAAGTCCTACATTCATTGGTCCGTATGAGATTCTCAGACGATTGGGCAACGTGGCATATGAGCTAGCTTTACCTCCAGCGTTAGCTAGTGTTCATCATGTTTTCCACGTATCTATGCTCAGGAGGTATGTTAGAGATCCATCTCATATTATTAGTTACGAGCCAGTGGAGATCCATCCAGATCTTTCCTATGTGGAGCAACCAGTGGCTATTCTTGACCGGAAGGTTCAGCATCTCCGGAACAAGAGTATTGCATCGGTGAAAGTCTTATGGCGTAACTTTTCACGAGAGGAGGCTACTTGGGAGCTTGAGGATGCAATGAAGAAGAAATATCCTCAATTGTTTGAGTAGCGTCGGTCCAACTTCGAGGACGAAGTTTCTTTAAGGGGGAGAGGGTGTAAGGCCCTTGATTTTTCATCTTTGAGTGATTTCTTATGTATGTATAAATGTATGCCATCGATGTATAAACTTTATTGTGCATAGTACTTACTTGTTTACATTGCGTGAATAGATATTATTTTAATGTGTGCATTATATATATATATATATATATATATATATATATATATATATATATATATATATATATATATATATATATATATATATATATATATATATATATGTGCGGTGTACATAGAATTTCTGCAGTTTTAAGTTCAGTTCTGGCGGCCGGTAGACGTCAATATGGGTGGACGCCAATCCCAAGTAAGCGGCCACATCGATGGACGCCGACTCAGAATTGACGGCCTGTGATGTTGACGTCAATGTCCCAGATCTGTTGCGATTTTAGATCCGGAAACGCCTCCGAAAATGTCACCCTTGGTTTAGGAAACAATCCCCCAACGGTAACCTAGACCCTAAACGCATTCCTAAAAACCTCAACCCTATAAAAGAGGCGGATTAGGGCTCAGTTAGGTCCTTTTGACTTTTTGTCAAAAACCCTAGCATTTTATGTGCGAACCCCGACTTTGGAACTCCTTGATCCGGCGATTTGAGGCTTCATCCGACGTTCTACAATGACTGGAGAAGGCTCTAGACATCCGGGAGCGGCTTCCCCACGCTGGTGTGCAGCAGAAATCAACACAGAACTCGGATCGAGGGAGTTTTTAGGACTCTTTGGCTCAGGCCGAGGAGGGCTTCTCCAGCTTAAATCGTTGCTTGTGGATTTTTCTAAGAGGCAAGTAACCCTTTCACATCACTCTTACATACGTCTAGAAGGTCCTAAGTATTTTTCTGGAATTTTATTCGTGTCCTGGAACCCCAATTTCACCAAGTTTCTTGCATTCAGTCTGTATTTTGCACAAATAGGAACTTAATGGCAGGATCCCTTTCCGTTAAGATCTTGAGTTGGCGGCACCCTATGTTGCCGTTAACATGAGTAAACGGCCATACCCTTGCCGTTGAGTTCTTCAGGTAAGAACAGTGGACTGTCAGCCTTTATAAGCTATTTTTTGGATTTTGTGCATGAGGATATATGGTAAATTTTATGTGTTATGTAATATGTGTAGTGGAGCATGTTAGGTAATTTCTGTGAAATTTTGTTAAGTGTATTATTTATTAAATTTTTTGAAATACATGTTAAATAGGTTCTGAATATTGTAAATTACTGTTTATGTTATCCTTGTGGAATTTAAGTGATAGAAATTTTCTATGGTGCTTAAATCGATGTTAGGACATGTTGTTAAAATTTGGAAATTTTCTGATGACTGTACAAATTTTTAGATTTCCTGAACTAAAAAACAGTGAGCATGCTTAATTAGTGAAGAAATTCTATTAAATGATATGGAAATAGTTAAATCTCTAGGATTTGGCACATGATTAGAACTGTCAGTATACATGTATATAATGAATTATGACTCCGAACAATGAAAATCCATGTTAGTTTGGTTATTTTAGTGTTATGTGATTCCACTGTTAGAATTTTCATAATTAGTGTGTAATTCAGAAAAATGCGAAACTTTATATGCATGATGGGTAACCTGTAATAGGTTTTAGTTAAAATTTTGTATTGAAATGATGATAGTAGCTATACATTTCAATTTCATGTGTGATATTGATAAATTAAAGTATGTTAATGTGTTGGTATTAAAATTGGCAAAATTATGCATAATTAGACTTATTTTGAATGTGTAAATTTTGAGAATAGTAGTACCATGCTAGGTAATACTGAAGTGTGTAAATGTGTGAGCATGAAATGGAGGTGTTAAAAAAATTATGCCTTAAGTGTGTGTTAGAAATTAAGAAAAATGTGTAAATGTGCCAATGGGTGACACTGCTACCTTAGAGGGCTGTGGAACCGTACTGTGGTAAAGTCCCCACGGGAAGGTTCATAGTGTGTGATGTCCCACGGGCATTGGGATTAAATCCTGGAGGCGAACAAGTATCGCTGGTTAGGGTGGAGAGTGCTTCTCCCGGTTCTGCGCAGTAACTAAGATTTATCACTGTAATGTCTAGGTGATAGATATGTGATGTGATTAGTGTGTGTCCTTCTAAAAGGTGGTTTGGGCTATGTGTCACGGCATTTAATAAATGTGAACTTGTGTTTAAGTGAAAGTGAATGTGTAAATTGTGAAATTGTGTAAGTGATCATGTGTTAATATGAATTCTTGTGACAACATGTAAATTGATAATTTCTTAAATGATTATAATATGTACATAGCAAAACAACAAACTTTTCATGAGTATAAATGTGTTATCCATGTGAAAATGATTATAGAATCCATACTAGAATTGTCTCTTATTTATATGTACAAACTCCATGTTTAAAATGACTAATGTTTAGCTTGTAAGTGTGCGTGAATGTGGTTAAATGAGCTTAGTTTAATGTATTGAAAAGTGTGTAGAAAGCATGTGATAGGCTTTAAGTTATTGAAAATTTTGTATAAGACAATTTCCATGTGTAACACGTGTAGACATCATATTTAGGATATTTACTTGAATTAATTGCTAAATCCATGTTTATATGTTATTGTGAAGAATGAAAATGTGAAAGTTATGTGATGCATGTAAGTTTAGTGTTTGGTGTTACTTTTTGAGTTCATTTGAACTCACTTTTGCTTCGGCGTACAGGTGCAGAGATTTCTACTTCTTCCGAGGAGATCGTTAGGAGTGACTCGAAGCGGAGTAGGAGACCTTGTTTTGGACTTGGCGTTGTACTTTTATTTTTCCTAAGTATGTAATAAGAGTAGACTTGCTCTACCTTTGAGATTTGTGTACTTATTTAGTGGAAAGTTGTGGACAATGTATTTATTTCATTTCTCAGTTATGAAAAGTTTAGATTTCTTTTCTTATTGGAATGTGAATAGAATGTGGATGATGGAATAAGAAGTTACATTTGGCTATTTCTTTTCCGCTGTTATGTGAATGTATTTATGTATATTTCAGCCTATCGTATAACTGTTGGGTAAATGTCCCACTGTAGCGGCGTTCATTATATCGATGTGGGTTGTTATAACCACACCGGTATAAGGAGGGTCGTTACATTACACGTTACTGTTTGTTCTCCTACAAGTATAGTTTCGTCCCATCCAAGTTTCATAATTTTTCATCATGTACTTGTTGAGTATTTCGTCGTTTAAGCTTGTTGTGTCAGGACTTCTTGGAAAGCAAACTGCAATCCAAGAAGGTTTGGTTTTCCTTTTGGTTCGGACAGGGACCCTGAGATCATGACGCCTCTTTACATCACGATCTGCTTGACGTTGCGACAAGTAACTTGTCGCATTCTGAATGTGACAAGAACTATGTCGCCTTCTTCCTGTCTCTCCAGAAAGATCCTATCGCATCTAGTTTACTATTGTGTCACGTTCTCTGCATACCCTGTCGCGTTCTGACTAATGGTATGTCATGTTCTCAGATTTTCAACATAAAAGTGAGTTTTCTCGAAAAATGTGTCATGAACAGTTAGATAACAATGTTACCCTCTGATTACAATTGTTAATAAAGTGGTAAAAGTATTTAATCATGTTATACACCTCTCTTTATTGTTAACTTTCTCACTCTTAAACTATCTTTCTCGCACTGTGGTTTTGCACCATCTTTTGGAGATCGTCGCCTTGTGTGACATACTCTCACTGTGTTGTAGTTAGGAACACCCCTCCATGACTGATGGACTCTCCACTAGATATTCCTCCTGTCGTATTAGAACATCTTCATGTGAGACCTCCGTAAGTCTCCGCTGGCCTTGGATTCACACAAGGTCGCTGAGCTGGTTGTGCCATGAAAACCCTGATACCTTTCTAATCATGTCAAAGTACTATACGACATGTATCAACCAGTTGTCTGTCAATTGTTCTTGCTAATCTCATCTCGTCTCGACCTTGTTGTTTCTTATGGTTTGGTAAACCAGAACCCAGATTGATTCTTGGATTTCAAGTTCTCATCTCGTTCTCTTACTGAAATCTCATCTTAATCCATATACCTTCTCGTGGCCATAAAGTGATTATTTGGACAAAATCGTGTGGATCTTCGGATCTGTTGGACTAACAATGCTAGGCATTAATAGGGACTTGATCGGGTCCTGGGAGGAGCACCCAGATATCGTGTACCTACAGGGGTTGTTGACCATGGTGTCGGCATTGCACCACCATCATGTTAATCATGTTAAATTAGTCTAAGACAATCAAATCGTGTGCTCGTGTATCATGCTTATGACATCGTGATCGTGATATTGGCCAAATAGTGTACTTTCTAATCGTGACCTGTTCATGTCTACTCCTTCTTGCTCAACTCTTGTGAATGTCCTATCTTATTACTGCCATGTTTATCTTGCTTGTCATTGGGATCGTGATATGGCTAAATTCTGTACTCGTTATTCGTGATATACTCTTGCTTACTTGTTCATGCTATACTCGTGACTATCCCGTCTTGATACTTTTTTAATACTCGTGCTCTTTTCTTATTACTTCTATTTGAACTCTTGTTATTGTGATTGTTCCTTTAGTTATCCTGCCTGCTTTAAAGTGTTAATTCATGTAAAGCCTACTCGGTTCCAAAGATTTAAGTCCTATTAAGCATTCGCTCATCAAGTGTTATATAATATTTTTCAGGTGAGTATGATGGAGGCAACACACACGATAATGGGGACATGCAAGAGTGATAAGCCTCAGAGCTACTCTCAGAGTTCTTATACTAGAAGAGAGCTAGTCGAGCATTTTTAATGTAATTTTTCTTTATTGATGAGGAAGAGTGATCAAGATTAATAAAAATATGTTTTGATTTGACATTAAGGGTTGTATCATTTGGCTTTTGACTTTCTCAATTGTCACACCTCCCGATTTATTCTACTGCTAAAATCGGGGGTATGACAATGACGAACTGGTGCGACTGCAATATGTGAATTAGGAACCTAGTTTTTTTTGGTAAACCTTCTTTTAAAACTCAAAATACTTGTCATTTAGGGCACCATAAATAGGAAATATGTGGAAACACATTAATACATGCTATATATCCTAAGGTGATGATTAATCGACAAGAGATCAATGAATTAACGAGATTTGACCAAACTATATGAACATATTTGAACAAGAGAAATGAACTTGATTCTTTGAAATGCATGCTATATAGTCATTAAGAATTGGGGAAAAGATGATATACATGATCTGAATATGATGGGTATCCTACAGTGATGACTAATTAAGTTTGTGCCATGAGATCACCTACCTTTTGGAAGATCTAAGAGAAAAACAATGAAGAACGCTAAAGAATGCTGAAGAAGCCCTAGATCTCAGCATTTCTTCTGCTCTAATCTGCCTTGGCCACACCCAGAAATCTCTAGGAAGAGTTAGGTTGACCAAGGGAGGATTATGAGGTATATTTAAAAGGCTAGCATTTGGAAGAGTCAATATTTGACTCTTTCCTTTTATGTTGGCTCTTTTAAATTCCTATTTTAATGTGGTTTATGATGAAAATCCAGCAATTACCTCCTTATGCATTAGGAAATATTTTATTAAGAAAGTTTATACAGAGAGTCGATTTATATCAAGTCAGGGAATTGATTTATTAATCAACTCAGAGAATCAATTCTCTAAAGGTATCTGAGAGTTGATTTATTAACTCAGTTAGGGAGTCGATTCTCTGAACAGTCTAAGAGTCGATTTTTTGACAAGGACTTGATTTATTAATAGTCAAGGAGTCAATTCTATGAAACAGTTAGGGAATTGATTCTGACAAGTCTGGGAGTTG
Organism: Colocasia esculenta; assembly: GCA_014218235.1. Taxonomy (NCBI): domain Eukaryota; kingdom Viridiplantae; phylum Streptophyta; class Magnoliopsida; order Alismatales; family Araceae; genus Colocasia; species Colocasia esculenta. Next base: position 143,859,921 of record CM024757.1, read on the forward strand.
ATTTAATAAAGAATTGATTCTCTCAATTGAACAGGGAATCAATTCTAATAACACAAGAGTCGATTTTCATCTCTTGTGAGAGTTGGTTCTTTCAACATTATGAGAGTCGATTCTCATAACTTGTGAAAGTTGATTCTCTCTACACTGTGAAAGTCTTTTTACCTAACTTGTGAGAGTCGATTCTCATAACTTACGAGAGTCAATTATCATCAGGCTGAGAGTAGATTCCCATAATTTCTTCTGGCGTTCGATTCTTTAAAGGATGTGAGACTCAATTCTTTAGTAGTCCAAGACTAGATTCTTGTGTCTTTAAAACTCGAATCTTTATCTATTGAGACTTAATCATTTTGAGTATCTAAGAGTCTATTCTTGGCTCAAATTATTCTCTTGTCATATTTGACATTTCTTTTTTTTTTAAAATTAAGGTTGCTACATAATGCCGCACGCAGCTCTTCACCTCCCTGCATCGCGCTGCCACCAAGGCCCTACCAAAATTTGAGTATGTGCCCCTTTTTTGGAGTGTGCCTTTGTGGGGTTTGAATGTGATGTGGAATATGTATGTGGATGTTGTAAGAGGCTTGTTGTTGGCGGAGTAGTGTTATGGGTGTTGTCCCCATTTTTTAAGGGATTGAGTTGCGATGGCCAACCCAATTACAATGGCTGATATTGAGAGCTTAATTGGGCATCTAGTTTCAGCCCAGATATCCATTGTGTAGGCTGCCACAGCTATAGATGGATCAATAAGAGAGAGGCATCTCTCAATGCTCTTCAAGTTGCAGTAAAGCTTGATGGCTCGACAACATATTTGCTGTGGGCTAGGAGTACTCGTCTCCTTGTGTAGGGATGAGCCTTGGAGGGGTATTTGATTGGTGTGATGAAGAAGCCTGCTAGTGGTGAGTTCGGTGTGACTCAGTGGGAGATAGAGAACTCTGTTGTGTTGGCCTTTCTTCTTAACACAATGGAGCCTAGTGTTGTATGCTATACAGTTGAAGAGGATGTGGTTTGAGGCAGGCCACTATCACACCTTTGTTCCTACCAATATTAATTGGTATTATGGGCTTCCAAAAGCATCTAGAACGTGAACAACTGTAGGACATTCTTTATGGACTGAACTCGGAGTTTGAGTCAGTCTATATTCAACTCCTGGCACATGCTTCCCACTTTAGGACTGGCTCAACCATTAGGAGGGAGGGTGTGCCACCATTGTAAGAAACTTGAGCACATGAAGGCACAGTGTTGGGAGCTTCATGATCGTCCTACTTAGTTTGGTTGTGGTGGATGTGGTTGTGCTGATAGTGGTGGCTGCCGTGGCGGTGGTCGAGGAGGAGGCTCGGGGAAGAGGTTGTGGTTTGGGTAGACCCATCTCTTAGAGGAGATTAGGGATAGTATGTCTAGTTTGTTTCCAGAGGAGTATCAGATTCTTCATCAATTGATTGAAAAGCATGAAGTACACTGTGGCACCACCTCCTCAATAGTAGAGACACCTAGCCAGTCCAAAGGGTATTTTGACTCTTCTCACTTTGCTTAGTCAGGTACTATACCTGTATAGACCATGCTCTCAGTTATTTAAATAGGAGGCCAGCTCTTGGGTAATAAACTCAGGAGCCTCTAGTCACATAATCAGTACATCTACATCATTTTGGCCATATTCTCTATGTTCAAGTAGGGATAAAGTCCATCTTACAGATGGATCCTTTACCTCTATATTTGGTAAGAGATCTGTGGCTATACTCCCATATTGAGATTGTCCTCTGTTCTGCATGTTTCTTCCTTTCTTACCAATTTACTTTCCATCAAGTCTATTACTAGAGATTTAAATTGTTCTATCACCTTTTGGCCTTCTCATTGTCTTTTTCAAGAGCTGAAAATGGGGAGGACCCTTGGATGTGGTAAAATGCACAACAGAGTCTACTATTTGGAAACTAGAGGACAGAGTTTGAACTCTACTACTCGAGAGAGATCTACTCTTACTATTGAGGATCTAGATTATTTTCTTCTTTGACAAATAAGTGCAATAAAAACTCATTGAGTTGTGATCATTATGAGTTGGCCAAATATACAAGAAGTGTTTATCATGCTATTGGTAATAAAGTTCAATACCTTTTGAGATTGTGCACTCTGATGTATGGGGACCTTGTAGCACTACTATTGTTATAAGTGATAGATGGTTTGTAACGTTTATTGATTGTTTCAGTCATGTTACATGGGTTTATTTGCTGAAACGTAAAGGGGAAGTCCTCAAATGCTTTCATGAGTTTCATCAGATGGTGGACACAATTCAGTAATAAGATCAAGGTGCCATGTTCTGATAATGGGACAAAGTACACTAATAGAGAATTCTATGAGTATCTTTAAACTCATGGAATTATACATCAGACTACCTATGTCGATATGCCTGCCCAGAATGGAGTGGCTGAGAGAAAGAACAAACACTTGTTGGAAGTGACACAAGCTTTATTATTTACTATGCATGTTCCAAAGTTCTTGTGGGAGAGGTTGTACTGACTGCAACATACCTTATCAATCGAATGCCTCTTCGTATTTTGGCTTCATGTCTCCACTTTAGTGCATTTTGGGGACCACCAGCTATATCATTCCCCCTAAGGTTTTTGGCTATGTATGCTTTGCCAGAGATCATAGACCATCTGTCGGCAAACTAGATCCTCGAGCAGTAAAGTGTGCGTCTGTTGGCTACTCTGCCACTCAGAAAGGATATCAGTACTATTATGCTTCTGAGTGGCATTTCTTGATCACCATGGATGTTACCTTTTACGAGCATGAGACTTACTATGAGCCTAGTCAGTGTGATGGTGAGACTCCAACTCTACTATTTCCAGGTGACTTTCTTATTGACTCCTTATCTTCATGACTATATAGTTTGGTGATAACAAAACTTATCAGAATATTTCTACATTTCAGAATACCTAATGTGTTTTACCTTAACATCATTTTGGTTAAGTCTGTCAACAAGAAACTCAAAGGAAATAAATAATACTTCAAAGATCACCATTGCAAGTATTCTAAAAATTTCTAAGTCCACTAGATGCTGTTCAAAATTTTTGTAATCCCTTGTTGTCATTTAATGTTTTCATTCATAAGTTTATGATTTACATCACTGACAACTCTTTTATAGTTTCAATCGAAGTCATGCATGTTTTGCTTCTTGTTCAGTCGAACCTTACTTCGTCATATACGAAGCTAGATTCGTCATATCCGAAGTCCACTTCATCATATCCAAAGTTGGCACTTCATCATGTACATTTTTGGTCGTGATTAGTCGAAGTCCAACTTTGTCATATACGAAGCTAACTTCGTCATAGCCGAAGTTCCATACGAAGTTCACTTCGACTGACTGCGATTTTCAGCTTCGACCGACAATGTTATTTTCTGTTCATTCGAAGTTCACTTCGTTATATACGAAGTTCACTTCCTCAGATCAGAAGCTAACTTCATCATATCCGAAGCTTCAATTCGATCGACAGCGTTTTGATCTATTTATATGAAGTCCCACTTCGTCATATCTAAAGTTCCACTTCGTCATATCCGAAGTTAGACTTCGTCATATCCGAAGTTACACTTCGTCCGTTTATGTTGTTTTCTTGACTAATCGACCATTTCATATCGATTGATGTTATCATGTATCGATTGCTAGTTTTACTCCGACTTCTAAGAAGTTAAAATTATATATCAATTAATGAATATTTATCAATTGATGAACATTATATCGATTGCTGACCATTTCCATCATCGATTGTCTTGTAGTTTATAGATTGCTGTATCGATTGATTGACTTTACTCCGACTTCTCTACAGTCGAAGTTTCACATCGATTATCATACCGATTGACCTTATAAAATATCGATTGCTTTGCAAAATATCAAATGCTATCATTTGACATCATCATATCGATTATTTTATGCATTTTGACAATTATTCTACATAGATTATTGTTAATACCATGATCATCTTTATCTTAACAATCATCTTTATTTTGTTGATCAAGAAAGATTATGAATAATATTTATATGACCGTTGTTTTCAATATCATTTTATATCAAGCTATTATCCTTGAAGAAATCATTTAACCATTGCATATCTTCTGATCAAGGATATCTTTGAACAATCTTGATACTTGATTAAATTATTCATAAACTTATTTTAAACCGTAGTGTTTGAAACTGTGAATTCAAATCTCCCACCGTCCATTGAATATCTCTTATACACAATCATTTAAAATTACATTCACATGCATAGTCTGTTGTTGGATATAGTTCTCATACAGTATGACTTTTTGACAGACTACTATTTTCATGCTAAATCTTCTAACACTTTAAAAGGTGACAGAATGAGCTTATCCTCTTTAGTATATCTTCTTACATCATGACTTTTTGACTGACTACTATTTTCATGCAAAGTCTTCTAACGCTTTACAAGGTGACAAAAGGAACTTATCTTGTTGGAAATACATCTAATAGTTCCAGCTAGCGGAAGTTGACTTATGACTTTTCTCTCTCTTAGCATTTAATGCCTATAGGTTTCCGGTAGTCACATATTTCTACAACGTAAGACTTGCTATGACTGCATGGAAATGAGCATCAAGAAATGAGAGCAACAGATACTTCAACGGATACATCTGAAGAAAGCAGAAGTGCTTATAAAGAAGATGATGGCTGTGAAGAACTACAACCAACCAAGGGTGACAAGCATACACATAGAGATCTTCACCACCATTCACATTAGAAGGGCAGTGCGCCCTCACTCCAAGCTGATCTGCTCTGAGCTCTCCTGAAGCTTCACTTCAATTTTCTTTTGAGAGCTTGTTGTTTCTTAGAGAGTAGCTTTATAGCTCCATTCTTTTCTCTCTTAGTTCGCGCCTCAGATCAAGCAAGGCTTTGTTGTATAAGCTTGATCTAGGTGCCATGCCTTCAACTTTCTTTCAGAGTGTTCCTCTTCCTGTACAAAGAGAAGACCTACCATGGGTATGTGTTTGTTCCTCTTATTGAAGGGAAGACCTGTTGCTACAGGTGGTTGCCTCTTCCTGTGCGAAGAGAAGACCTGCCGTGGGTAGGTGTGTTGTTCCCCTTGTTGAAGGAAAAACCTGTTGCTACAGGTGTTGTACTGCCTCTTCAGGTTTAAAGAGAAGGCCAGCAGGTGCTGGATGTGTAAGTGTCCATAAGGGGGACTATACCCTTGGTTAGTGAAATCCCAAGTAGTTTCTTGGGGACTAGACGTAGGACTTCTTTATGGAAGGGTCGAACCAGAATAAAACTCACTTGTGTTGTGTGATTATTTTTATCTTATTTCACTGCTCACTAAATCTAACACTTGTGTTTAGTATTTCTGTTTGAAGTTATTTTAACAGGAAAATTTCAGGATCTATTTTAAGCAATCCATTCACTCCCCCTCTGGGCTTGCAACTTGGTCAAAAAGTGGTATTAGAGCTAAGTCTCTTCAAGCAAGTATATGTCACGATCTGAAGAGCAAAGATAAATGGCAACCCAAGGTTATGCAGAAGGTTAGTCAGTCATCAGGCCTCCACTGTTCGATGGAGAAGACAACAACTACTAGAAGACCAGAATATAATTCTTCCTACAAGGTTTCGACTACCAAATCTAGAGCATTATAGAAGATGGTGACCTCAAAATCTCCAAGCCGAAGGAGAATTGGAAAGATGAAGAAAGGAAGAGTGTATCCTTAAACATCAAAGCCAATAGCATATTATGCTGCTCATTAAGCAAGAAGGAGTTAAACAGAATATCTTCTTGCAAGACGGCCAAAGAGATGTGGGATAAGCTAAGACTCACCTACAAAGGGACATATAAGATAAAAGACACAAGTATAGACATATTGGTGACTCAATATGAAAAGTTTTAGATGATCTCAGGTGAATCCATCTCTCAAATGTATAGTCGATTCACAGATATCACAAATAGTCTAGCTGGACTTAGGAAATGGTATGAGACATGAGACATGGTGAGGAAAATACTAAGATCCTTACCAACCTTATGGACTCCCAAAGTCACTACTATAGAGGAAGCAAATGACCTCTCCTCAATGTCATTAGAAAAACTCATTGGGTCTCTCATGGCTCATGAGATAAATATGGAGAGACTATGAGAAAACACTTCAAAAAAAAGATCAGCATGGCCTTGAAGATAGAAGAGCCAAACACAAATGAAGCTACGACGAGTGAGAGTAGTGATGCAGATAGTGAAGAAGAAGGTTTTCTATCAAGACGTCTGCAAAGGAGTTTGGCTAAGAAGAAACATCAGTCAGATAGAAGGTATTTCAAAAGGGATAAAACAATCAAGAAAACTGAACCTATATGTTATGAATGCAAGCAACCTGGGCACTTAAAAACAGATTGTCCCAATCTAAAGAAAATGAATAAAAAAAGAAGGAACCTTCAATGAAAATTAAGAAGCACAAGAAGAAGGCTATGGCAGTTGTTTGGAGTAATGAAGATAGTTCATCTGAACACTCAAGCTTAGATGAACAACAACAAGAAAGGGCTCATCTTGCCTTTATGGCAAATTTGATGATAAGGTAAATTCTAACACCGCCTTGATTAATTTTTAGATTCTGATGATGACAATTTAGAAGATACTTTTAATGAATTATATGAAAAATATAAAGATGTGTGCAAACACTTAAAAACTATTAAGAAAAATTATGCATGCCTTAAAACACTAACTTAGACTTAAAATCTGAAATGGAACAACTAGAAAAAAAAATTCAAGAATTAAAACATAGAAATGAGTTGTTATGTGAAGATGTAAAAAGAAAAAATGATAAAATACTAATGTTAGAAAATCAGGAAACTAAAATTAAGTCAAAAGAGGAAATATAAACATTAACAAAAGATAACGAATATTTAACAACTACAATTGAGAAATTAACAAATGGAAGATCCTCGTTAATACTAAAAGGTGTAAGAAGATCCGGTAAGAAGAAATATGGTATTGGCTATAAACCTCCAGAAAATGAAGAGACAATTATATATCTAAAAAAATATCCTCTACCAAAATTTGTAGCTGAGCAGGAACCTACATACAAAACAAAAGGAGAGAAGCACAGTAAGGTAAGTAGAACATTAAATAATATTACTTGTTATATTCATTGTAATAAACTTGGTCATACTAAGAACACCTGCCCAACAAGACATTTAAAATAGATACTAAAAAGTTAGTATGTCGAAACTAACCACTCAAGACCCAAAAGAATTTGGGTACTTAAAAGTCATTGATCTGTTTACAGGTAAGTCTAAAAGCATCCAAATGGTATCTGGACAGTGGATGCTCTAGACACATGATAGGTGATAAAAGCTTATTCAAGTCAATCAAGTTTGAAGAAGGATCAGTCACCTATGGGGACAATGGAAAAGGGATTGTTATCGGATGTGGAATAGTAGGCAACAAGAATAAGGATTTAATAGAAGAAGTGCTATGTGGCAAAGGACTGAAGCACAACTTGATAAGCATCAACCAGCTCTGTGACAAAGGACATCAAGTGAAATTCATAGAATCAAAGTGTCAAATCATCAAGAATGAAGAAGTGATTTTTGAAGGGCATAGAGAGAACAATCTATATGTCCTACATCTCGAAGATATGAGGAATCAAGATATATGTCTAGCAGCAACCGAAAACACAAATGTAGAATTATGGCATAGAAGAATGGGTCATGCTAGTCTAGATGTCATCAGAAAATTAATCAAGTATGAGCTAGTGGAAGGATTGACAAGAATCAACATACACAGTGATAAAGTCTGTGAACCATGTGCTAAAGGTAAACATACAAAGAACTCTTTCAAATCAAAAACTATTGTCACCACCACCAAGCCTTTAGAGCAAATTCATATGGACTTATTTGGACCAATGCCTGCAACAAGCTTGAGAGGAAAGAAGTATGAGTTTGTAATTGTTGATGAATTCTTAAGGTTCACATGGGTGTCATTCTTAGCACATAAATATGACACATTTGGGGCTTTTTTAAAATTCAACAAGTTAGTCCAAAAGGATCAGAAGTACAATATAATTGGATTAAGGTCAGGTCATGGAGGAGAATTCCAGAACAGTGAATTTGTGAGGTTCTACGAAGATTAAGGAATTAAACATAACTTCTCAGCACCAAGGACACCTTAAAAAAATAGAGTTGCTGAAAGGAAGAACCGAACATTACTGGATATGGCAAGAACCATGTTGTCTGAATACAACTTGCCAAGATACTTTTGGGCAGAAGGAATTAGCACTGCATGCTACATAGTCAACAGAGCAATGATCAGGCCAACTCTAAAAAAGACTACATATGAACAATATGAGGAAAAGAAGCTCAATATAAGCCACCTCAAGCCTTTCGGATGCAAATGCTTCATTCACAATAATGGTAAGTCAAATCCAGATAAGCTGGATGCAAAATCCGAAGAAGGTATATTTCTTGGTTACACTTTTAAGCCTAGGGGATATAGAGTTTTCAATAAAAGAACTTTACTAATTGAGCAAACTGAACATGCTATATTTGATGAATCTAACCTTTCTTTGAGAAAGAAAATTATTAATGATGATGAAGGTACTGAAGATCTAGCAAAGAAAATGCATGATGTTTCTCTTAAGGATGATAAGGATCCACCCCTGGAAGAACTGTAATAGAAAGATCTATTTCATGAAGATCTTCCTAAGGAATGGAGATATAAAAAAGATCATCTAAAAGAAAATATCATTGGAGATCCAATGTAGGGGTAAGAACTAGAGGTAATACTATTCCTGTGATTATTTAGCCTTTGTTTCTCAAATTGAGCCCAAGATAGTCAATGAGACACTGACTAATAAATCTTGGATTTTAGCCATGTAAGATGAACTGATTCAGTTCAAGAGAAACCAGGTTTGGTCCCTTGTGCCTAGGCCATCAGATTATGCTATTATTGGCACCAAATGGGTGTTCAGAAATAAAATAGATGAAGCTGATGCGATTTCTAAAAATAAGGCTAGACTGGTAGTTCAAGGTTATTCCCAAGAGGATGACATAGATTTTGATGAAACCTATGCACCAATAGCTAGACTTAGGGCTATTTGGATTTTATTAGCATATACATTTGCATTTGATTTAAAATTATTTCAAATGGATGTGAAATCTGTATTTTTAAATGGTTTTATAAAAGATGAAATCTATATTGAACAACCTCCTGGCTAGACTGGTAGCTCAAGGTTATTCCCAAGAGGAGGGTATAGATTTGATGAAACCTATGCACCAGTAGCTAGACTTAGGGCTATTCAGATTTTATTAGCATATGCATCTGCATTCAATTTAAAATTATTTCAAATGGATGTGAAATCCGTATTTTTAAATGGTTTTATAAAAGATGAAGTCTATGTTGAACAACCTTCTGGCTTTGAAGACATAGACCAACCTAATCATATTTTCAAATTGCATAAGGCACTATATGGTCTGAAACAAGCACCTAGAGCTTGGTATGAAAGACTAAGTGCATTTCTATTAAAACATGGTTTTACTAGGGGCAAAGTAGATAGCGTTTTGTTTATTAAATCATGCTCTAAGAATACCTTAATTGTGCAAATTTATGTTGATGATATCATTTTTGAAACTACTGATGAATCTCTTTGCAAGTACTTTGAAAAATTAGTGTAGGGAGAATGCGAGATGAGTTTGATGGGAGAATTGACTAACTTCCTTGGACTCCAAATCAAACAAGACAAGGAGGGAACCCACATCAATCAGACTAAATACATCAAAGACTTTCTAAACAAGTTTGGTTTTGAACAAGCAAAACATTTAACCACTCCTATGAGCACTTCCACTAGGTTAGACAGTGATCCTCAGGGTAAGAAAGTAGATAAGAAATCTTACAGAGGTGTAACAACTTGGATTTTTAAATCCTAAATAATAATAATAATAATAATAATCATAATAAATTTGTGAATACGTTTGATTAAATACACACTAAACGAAAAGGCAATGGATAAAAAAGTTAATAGTCGATATAGGTTGGTCAGCAATCGATATAGAACTATGTTATAACATCAATCGGTAAAGAAGCAATTGATGTTAGTTAACAATCGATGTTTAAAGAAGAAATCGATGTTAGTTAACCATCGATGTTTAAAGAAGCAATTGATGTTTAAAGGAGCAATCGATGTTAGTTAACAATTGATGTTTAAAGGGGCAATCAATGTTAGTTAACAATTGATGTTTAAAGGGGCAATTGAAGTTAATTAACAATCGATGTTGAACAACAATCGATGTTTAAGGACAATCGATATGCATAACAATAATCGACGTTTAAAGGTAATCGATGTGTCAAATCGACTGGCCAAGATACAACGTTGTCAGTCAAAGTTAGACTTCGAATATGACAAAGTTAAGCTTCAACTGACCATGACCAAAATGAAGTGAACTTCGTATATGACGGAGTTTGACTTCGGATATGATGAAGTTAAACTTTGACTGATCACAACCAAAACAAAGTAGACTTTGGATATGACAAGTTAGACTTCGGATATGACAAAGTTAGCTTCGACTGTTCATGACCAAATCGTATATGACTTCAGATATGATGAAGTAGACTTCGTATATGACAAAGTTAGCTTCGACTGTCCATGACTAAATCGTGTATGACTTTGTATATGATGAAGTTACCCGTCATTTTTAAACTATAAAATACATGTTAATTTTATACCCGATAATAAAAAGGAGTTAGTTAAGATAAACATGGAAGTAGGGACCATAAAACGTGAGTGAATCCAATAGTGGATTCCGAACCTAATCCCTAGAACTAAACCAAATAGGAAGACCTATTACGGAAACAATTCCTATGGAAGTTTTGGAACATAATAGGACTCCTACCAAGAGTTAGGAAACTACAAAGCCACCCAGAGATTTACCATCATTATACTTCCATATTAATCAAAATTCGTGCCCATCAAGAGAGGGTTTTCTAAATGTTTCCCACTCCAATTGGGATGGGAATCCTCCAGACATAGAAGGGATCAAGATAAAACCGCAACTCCACTTCTCTAGTTACAATAGGACTCCTAACAATCCTAATCTATAAATACTCATCATAAACCCTTGGGAGTGAGTTACCAACTTGCTAGAGGACTTGCGAAAGACTATCTAAAGCACCTAGAGAAGGAGGATATCGCCCAACCGGAGCTTTCTTCCTTAGACCCTGTTCTGCTTTGTTTTGTAGAAATACCTTTTAAGAGTGTTTAAAGGTAGGCAATCTCTCAAGCAAAAATCTAATTAATCTAATTCATAGATAGTCCATGAAACTAGTAACCAAAACCCATGTTTATTCCAAATTTCATCCCTTAAGTTGTGAGATTTTCATATTCAAGGTTCTATTATTTCATGTACCCGTGACCTTTTGTTTGCTCTTGTTCTCCATGAAATCCTTGTCAAAATCCTTGATTTCTTGAGTATATTTTGTTAAAAATTCATGTTAGCTTTGTTATAAATAGGTTCCATGATTTTTTTATTATATATATATATTTATTTAACTTTCCTCTAGCCCTAAACCCAAATTTCTGGACCATCATGTCATAATATCTTGTAGAATCTGTCGTTAAGTTCTTGTAAATACTGTAACACAATAACAAGTGATATTAAGGTTAAACTATGCTAAATTCTTTATCCAAAAGTCATGTATACGATCTTATGTCACTTCCCCTTTGATTCTTCTTCACAAGCACACACCAAACAAAAGGAATTCTTTCAGTATCTACTGTGTGCTGTGCAATAGATACTATCGTTGGTTTTACTCGTTATTTTACATGTATAACTTGTAGTTCTCATCCAAATTTCTCTAGAGTCCCAGCTATTCAAGTTCTCACTACACTGTCATATATTTCTTTTTACTCTCATCTATTCTTGATACTCTATTGGCCTTCAACTGATTGTCTAAAGATAAAAACATGATCAATGCCTGACAATATTATAAGGGGCCCAGTCTGGTCTTGGGAGGTGCACCCAAAAGTGCTAGTGCCCATGGGAGTTTATTGACCAGAGTGTTTGGCATTACACTGTAGTGCTATCTATCTCGACTATCTATCTCGACTATCTATTAACAATCAAAGTGCTATACTATACTTGACTCGTTATGCTATGTGCTATTGTGAACTATGTTGTGCTATACGTGCTATGGTCAACTTATTCTTGTGCTATACCTGAAACAAGTGCCATCTATTCCATGCTATATCTGTTATTACTCTCTTGACATTACTTGACTTTCTCCATCATTAGTTCTCTGCTCTTTACGAGATATTAAGTCCTACTAAGCATTATCGCTCACCCTACGCAATTGATATGTCTTTAGGTGAATATAATGATGATGAGGACCACACTCATGAGGATGGGGATGAGTAGGATCAAGAGTCACCCCAGTGTCGTCCTATTCTTTTAGAGTATAGTTTAGTTAGTTGTTTTATGATGAGGTTCTCTAGGCCCATAGTTAAGGCTCTAAACTAGTGAATGTAACAAACACGATGAAAGGAATAAGGAAATATAGTTGGTTTTGTATTATCTAAAACTGTGTAGTGGTTCGATGTTTATATCGCTTTATACTCACAGTATATTAATTGCCTCACATACTGATATTCTACGTCAGGACGTGACAAGAGGTATGATTGGTTCTTTACTATACTTAACTGCCACTAGACTAGACATTTTATTTAGTGAATGCATGTGTGCTAGGTACCAAGCAGATCCTAAAGAATCCCATTTAATTTTAGTCAAAATGATTTTTAGATATTTAACACATACATGTGAATTAGGTCTATGGTATCCAAGATTTTGTAAGACGAATTTAATTTGTAATGGTGCGATCATTCAGATCCAGTTTGATGAGTTGTGTGTGTGCTGCTCATGACTAATGTGGGGTCATAGAGCCTTGTTTATGGCCTTTGTGCCTTACGTGGGCATTGTGGACCTTAGTTCTCAGCCCATTAAGCCCGCAGATTTTCTGGTGAAGAAAGTGACGGGGTGTGTTGTCGCGTTTTGAACGCGATGGCTTCCTACGTCACGATTCACCAATCACCTTTTCGCGGCGTGGAGTGAGTGGCGACGGTCTGGTCTGTCACGTTTAATGTGTTATAAACGTGACGTTTGCCTCTGTCGTGATTTTGACTGTGCATTGATGGCTCTATTTTGGCCAGATAGAGCAGAGAAGCTCTGTCCGGTGATGGGGGAGGTTGCTACGACATCCCCTGGGTGATTCTGACTTCCTGATGGTTCGTGCGGCGTGGTTTTCATGCGAGGAGGGTGTCCGGAGCGTGGGTGCGCCGGTGCTGTGGTGTTCTTTGTGTTTGGCGGGTGCTTCAAGTTGGTAGGGAGACTTCCTCTTTTAGTTTATGTTATTTAAATGGTTTACAACTTTAAAAGCATGATATGCAAGCATGTGGTAGTTTAGCTTTTGGTTTATGAGCTTCTATGTGAGTTGAATGGTGTGTGGGGTGGTTTTCTGGAGGAGGAAGAAGGGTTCAGCTGCCTACCTGAGGAGGCGATGGACTGAACCGTCGCATTTTGGTTTGGAACGCGATGCCTTGAGCCGTCGTGTTCATGTGTTCCGATTGGGTTGGACCCACTGGTCTGAATGCGACCACTTGACCCGTTGCATTCTTGTTGAACATGTAGGTGTGGTCTGTCGCGATTTTGTGTACCGGTCTTTATCGCGACATATCGTCCTGTCACAATTTTCACTTCGACTGTTAGTGTTTGACCGTTGGTCTGAAAGCGATGTATCAGGCCGTCATGTTCTGGTCGCGACGCTGTGCCTTGTCACGTTAGATTTGGAATTGCGACCATTGAGGTCATTGCATTTCTAAAGGCGACGTCTGTGTCCGTCGCGTTTCAGCTTCTGAGGTGTGGTTGTGGTGGTTGGGCTATGATGGTCCTTTGTGGACCTAGCCTTGGTTATTTAAGGTTGTTTTAAGTTATTTTGAGATGGCTTATGCTAGTAAAGCATGTTATAGGCTTAATGGTTCTGATTATGATTAGTTAGTGAATTAGGTTAATTATGTTATTATGCTAATTATGTGTTTAGTGTGCATTGTAGCTTAGTGTTGCCATGGAGATCATGAGATGACCAATGACAGACATGGTTATTATGTGTTTATGTGGTTTATGTGTGTATAAGTGTATAGTTGCTTGGAGGACACCTAATGACCAGTGATGAGCTAATTAAGGTATAAGTTTTATGGTTATGTTAAATGACCGGCGTGGTTTATGTTTTTACCGAGTTTGGTAGTCTGGCGCCTATTCCAGAATGCCTCACTAGTGGGGTACCCCAGGTTCTTTGTGAGCCAGGCACGTTGTGTTTGTTGTGCTTGGGGTTTGTCCTGGTACTGTGTGTATCGTCGAGGTCTGTGTCGTCTTCCTGGACACCCTCACTCCTGTGTTTGAGTTGTACGTTTGGTGGAGAGAAAGAAGACATTGGGAAACGACTCGTGTTTGTGAGTGTACGGTCACTTGTAGCGCGCTCGTGATTGTGGGATGGACACCAGTAGACGTACTGGTCCCCAACTAGTCTTGTGTTTTCAGTGCCTCACTTTAGAGAGCTCATGCCAGAGTATCTAAAGGTGCCAATCATGGGTCTGCGGCTATGTGGTTTACACGTGTGGTGTTGGTTGGTCTCCACTATTCTTTGGCTTTATTGTGTGGTTGTGGAGTGGCAATTGGACCTTTCGTCCTTGACTATGAGACTAAGAGGTTGTTCTTGTGCTGTGTTGTCCGGGTTGGATTCTGGCATCATGAACTAGTAATCCATTCCCATGTGGTGGCGTTGTTCTTTTCGACTTGTGTTTTGCTAGTGGTTGTGACTCGTTGTGGTGTGCCTTGTTGGAGGCACAGTTGTGTTGAGGTTCTATGTGTGTTGTGGTTTTGTGGTGGTAGGTACCTGTACCCTTTGTGGGTAGCCGTTTGTTGTGGTACACCTGTTGAACCACTCTTTTGTTTATCTCATGTTTTGGTGATAACTAAAACTCATGACTAAATAAATCTTATGTTTATGTCATATCATGTTTTGATATTAATCTGAAAACTCATGCATTTCATGTATAAGTTTGAACATTCAATGAATGCATAACTATCAGCATAAATAACCCTCAAATGCACTATAGTAATATCACAGAAAAACATATGTTATAAACACTATGTTTGAATGGCGCATTTTATGACTGCTCAAAATTTTTCTAAGTCCACATCGATTCCATTCAAAACATCGATTTCAGTCAAAACATCGATTACTATACAAAAATATCGATTTCAGTTAAAACATCGACTCCATTCAAACATGGACTTCATTTGAACATCAATTTCATTCAAACATCGATTTCACTTAAACATCGATTTCGGTTCAACATTGTTTTCATTTAAAACATCGATTTCACCTAAACATCGACTTCAGTTGAATATCGATTTCATTCAAACATTGATTTCACTTAAACATTGATTTCAGTTGATCATTGATTTCATTTAAGACATTGATTTCATTTAAACATCGACTTCAATCAAACATCGATTTCAATCCAACAATGAATTCACCTAGAACATCGATTTCACTCCAACATCGATTATGCCTCAACATCGATTACACTTATACATGGATTATGTTCACATCAATTATGTTCAAACGTTGATTACATATATGGATTACATTCAAACATCGATTACACTCAAACATTGATTACTATTATACTTAAACATCGATTGCCTCTACTTTTCAAATGTTTCAAAATGTCTTTGGTGCCCAACTGAAAGTTCATATGTACTTCACATATTATCTTATTATTTCTCTGTCTGACTGAAGATCTTTTTGCTGTCTATCCTTCAAGGTAGGTGACATGTTGTCAGCAGAAAATAAGGACTCCTTCCTTCCTGCTAGACAAAAAGTGTCATACCTAACATATCTAGATGTCAGCAGAAAACATAGAAGTAAGGCAAGGTATGGGTCTGTTGTCAGAAGACCTTTTTAGTCTGACTCTATCTTCTGTGCCTACAGATATCTAGACTTCCCTCTACACCAAGTGTCTGTTAGATAGAAGAAGAAGAAGAAGAGTAGATAAAGAAGAAGATGAGCAACGGCTAGAAGAGTTCCAACGGATCTCTTCAACGGATCTGTTCAAAGCTGCTCTATAAAAAGATGAAGCAAGACTGAAGAACAACAAGAGAGTTTTCCTGAAGATCATTCAAAGAGTGTACATCCAGTGAGAAGCCTCAAAGCCATACAGACTCAAAAGAAAAAGAGAAAGAGCTCGAGCCCAAGAAGAAGTGTGCACGCAACTATCTGAAGTCTTTAAGCTCCAAGCATTCAAGCTTCTTTTCTCTCTTCATTGTCTCTGTGCATTATTGTAAATCTAGGGGAGAGTCTGTGGGCTGAGAGCTAGAGTTCCTTTGTTCATCTTGTATAGCTCTAGGTCTGTTCTTTCTTTTCTAAGAAAGATTTCTGTCCAGCTGTAGGACTGTATACAATGTTCCTCTTCCTATGTGAAGAGAAGGCCAGTGGGGTTGCTGGCGGTTTCTGTCTAGCTAAGGGACTATTCTCAGCACTTCCGTTTTGGTTAAGGGAAGAACCTAGCTGGAGTTGGTGTCAGCAAAACCTAGCTAGGGGTTTAAGTCTAGCAGAACTGCACTGGGGTTTGTTCTAGGAGGGTGGCTTCTTGACCTGTAATAGAAGTGAGTTTCCTTCCTACTCGGAAAGAAAGAGGACCAGTGGGGAGCTGGGGGTTTGTATATCCTTGGGGGGATTGTACCCTGGTTAGTGAAATCCCAAGATTTTGCTTGGGGACTGGACGTAGGTCTTCTTCTGTGAAGTACCGAACCAGGATAAAATTCTCTGTGTTCATTTGTGTGATTGTTTAAATTTGCTTTCGCACTGCTACTCTCTATCACACACTATCACATTCACTAACCAAAGTTTTTAAGTTGTGATTTCTGTGTTTTAGTTTCAGAATTTCTTTACCTATTCTATTCACCCCCCCCTCTAAATAGCTTGAGCTTGCTGCCATATCATCCGTAAGAGGGCCAACAATGTCGTGTACCAGCCTTTTCAAGTGTTGAGGTGAAGCTGTGCTCCGTGGAGGTCGTGTTGTAGGGCCTCCCACTTGTTGTGTTGTACCCTTTTAAGGGTAGTCTTCTGGGGTGTTCATTGTTTTAGGCTATAGTGGACTAGCTCCGTGTTACCCTTGTGCTAGTGGTTCGCCTATGAGACTTGTGGCCTAGACATTGCTATTCTTGTTGTGGACTGGTGTTTCTGTACTAGTCCTAATGGTTTCTTTAGTTTATGCAGATTGTGTTAGATAGTGAGTTTTATTTAATTGTAGTTTAATTATGTTTAATGTGACTATGTTGTGATTTGGCTATTGGTGTTGCCAGTGAGACCCTTTATGGTTAAGGTCTCTTCGATTTTCAGTTGTTGTTTTTGGGAGGTCCCTGCTGAGCCTGTGGCTTGTTGAGGCTCACTCCCTTACAGTTTTTTTCAAGTGCTAGCTGTGTGTTGGCTCACAGTGGCATTTGTGGTAGACTTGTACCACCAGCAGTTGAGTCATAATTAGTGTTGTGTGAGTTTTGCTCCCTCGGGATATGCCTCAGGTACTTGTAGTTTTCTCTTAGACATGTAATAATGTGTTGGGACAATGTAAATAGTGGAAATAATTATAAATACATGTACTTTATTGTGGTTTATACTATTATGGTTGTCTTTTATATTCTTACTGGACATTTGTGCGAGTTATCCCTGGCGAGACTTTGGTTTGTTCACGGGAGGCGGATCTAGATATGGAGCCTTATTGGGCATAAATATCCAGGGTCGCTACAGTTGGTACTAGAGCATGGTCCAGTTATAATATAAAAAGACATTAAGGTTACAATGTCCTAAGATATGGTTTAATGTCCACTGCTAGTAGTAAGTCTGCAGTTTTGTGTGATTTTATTGTGGTTTTCACGTAAGTTTTTAGCATGTGTATTGTGTATATATGTTTGTTATCTCGGTGATTGCTAGTGGTGGCAGAGAAATGGTGTGGTTGGTAATGGTATAGTTTGTTGAATTGTGCTAGTACGTTGGATTGTTAGAGAAAGATATGATTATGTAGAGATTTTTAATTGTGGACAATTGAGGGAATTGGTAAGTTCAGTTGTGATATTCAGTAAAGAAAGAGTTATGTTGTCACGTCCCGAAAGTTAGCAGCGGAATTAAATATCGAGCGTGAGCGATACAAGTATAAGTATCAACAGTCGAGTAATTCAGAACGACAACTAAGTATAACAAAAGTTTGAGACAATAATTTTTCTAGCCAAGTAATCCTTTATTTCATTCCATCACATCTAACTTAAAAACTCATAATCAGAGCCATACATAGGGCCCATTATTGTATTTCAAAGTACATTGACACAAGGAAATAACTAGCTATTACAAACTCTTGTGACTCTAGACTTGATGGCTGACATGGCATGTACACTCTGAGAAGTCATTCACTCTTCCCCAGCCCTATCATTCTCTAGTTCCTCATAGTCATCACTTGAAAATGTTAAATAAGTAGGTGTGAGCGCACTAACACCCAGTAGGATTTACATCTCGTGGTGCGGGCATGCTTTACGTGAATTAACAATTTATCAGGTAAGGTACTATCATGCAATACTCATGACAAGTCGATCATGATAATGATTTATAACAATCTCCAAAGGTATAGCATGTACAAGAATGATTCAGTAAACAAAAATCCAATGGCATTTATCATGTGAGAATGAACGATTAACAATGGGATCGACGACAGTATGATCATTCATCAAGTAGAGAGATTCAATAATCTATAGCATGTACAATGGATATCTCAAGTTGAATTCCTTATAATTCCAATGGACAGTGACGTATTGGATTCAACAACGATGACATGTACAATAGATTTGGCCATTTCACATATAACAATTCAATCAATCAATCATTCAATAACAATGTGGAAATTAATCAAATCAATCTTGTATTCAATTAGGTGATTGCCAGACACCTCAATGGATCATATACTCTCACGATTATAAGTATTTTGGGTGTTCCTCCCAAGACCAGACTGGGCCCTTATTTGCTCAGGCATAGTTATGAACCGAAGTTCCAATAATTTTTGGTAATTCCATTCATTCATTTATGGCCAATACAAATTCCAAACAATAGACAGTTATGTACTAAAGATCACGTCAATGATTATAAGGAATAAGACAAGTGGACATGATCTAGAGTAAATCTCGTTAGCATAACAACTTAATTTCATTAGTTCAGTCTTTACACTTAGTGGCTTGGTTTCAATGTATTCAAATCACTCTCACGAGAAGTAGATGAGAACGGAAGTGATTTCTATCTTCTGGGAATTTCAGTGGTACAACCAACTCGGTCTCCATGAGGGAATCCACGGAGTACGGAGAATTACAGAGGTCTAAGAGAAAAGGTCCCTAGTCTGCCGATACGGAATGACCAACAGAGAGTTTCCAATCCATCGGTGCAATGTGTCGTGTAGAGCGTGTCTCAATGTCACAAACCATCGGTTTAAAACATGACGGAAAGCCATTAACAAGGCATGACATGGTATAAGCAATTAAAACTATCACATGATTTTCTGTACTTTTAACATGTAGCACTTTCAATTATTATCAAGATAGAGTAAGGACATAGCACATAGCATTCTCATGGTAGATGGAATCAAGCAATCATTAAGATCATTTAGAATAGAGATTCATGTTCTTATAGTTTTTATGTAGGTTGATAACTTTTAGGCCATTGAATAACTAAATGACATGATATAACAACAAGACATGCACATGGTTGACTGTACAACTAAAGAAAATAGTCTCGGGTTGGCCTTTAAATTGCGACAGTGTAGACGTCGCACTTCAAAAAACCACACACAGTAAAAACACAACTCTGTGCAAAATTATTAAATCGCGACGGACCTACCTGTCACGTTTAAACAACGACAGGACCGATCGTCACCTTTTACAACAAGAATCGATGTCAGAATGACTACTAAATAAGAAACACGACGGTTAGGTCTGTCGCCTTCATGTCGCGACAGGCCGATATCTCGCTATAACCATTAAAACGCGACGGCCTAATCAGTTGCCTTCATAACGTGACTGGGATTGGGTCGTGATGACCTAGAATCATGACGGTTCGATACGTCACGTTCTAAAGGGGTTTTTGAAATCTGAATATAAAAAACATGCACGTAAACCAAGGGCAGGAAAATAGTCAAATCACGATGGCAGGTGTTCTCACGTTCAAGACGGGTACTAAAACCCATGCGGCACATAGTTTCATGTGTCAGGGTTGACTGGTCAAACATAGAAATACGACCATTAGGTCTATTGCCTTTTAGAGGAATGCGATGGTCTTGTCCGTCGTGTTCATGCAGTGATGAACGTGACGACTGGAGTGGTCACGTTCATGGATCTTGCCTAAAAACAAAGAGAACCGTGTAGTTCCTCATGATTGACCTATAACTTGAAATACAGAGGTCTTTGGACAAAACTTTGAACATGAAATGTGTTGACGACAACGAATAGAAGAGAACTACAGTTTTTGTTTGACCCATTTTGGCCTTGGTTTGCTTGAAACATAATAAGAACATGAAACACTCTAAACAAGCGCGACTTTTGGAAAATGCTTAACACGACTAGCATGGTTTATAAAAATTGGGGAAAATAGATGCATATGAAACTAGACTCGATGCTCTTTCCATTGGTATGTGCTACGATTAGTTTAAGCTCGAGAACACCTACCTTTGGGTGGTTCTAAGACAGGTCTCCTTCCAGGTTGCAGCAGCACAAGGGTTGGACAAGAAGCTCGATTGTGGTCGTTCTCCTCTTCTCCTGGTGCCCTAGCTCATCCTCTCATGACCCTAGCATGATGGTAACCCTTCCCAAGAGTCTCATAAGGATTATTTATAGATTTAGGGCTAAATCAAGTCCTAATGTGACTAGGAAAGTTGGGTTGCGGTTCTAGCTTGTTACCTTCCATGATTTGGGGATTCTCCTCCCAATTGGAGTAGTAATGCCATTAGAAAACATCCTAACATGGTTGGTCACAAATTTAGGTTACCATTTTGCCTTGGATTTTGCCCTAATTGCCCTTTCCAATTTATGTCCATTTATACCTACGAATTTTGGGGTTTTAATGCCATTGGGTTTTGTTCTTTGGTCCACTAAGAGTGGTTTGGCCCAATAATATGAATTTGTTAATTCAAATTCTTGGGAGTCTAACTATGATTTTATTTTTATTTTTGGATTTCATTAATTACATGTGATAATGATTTTCTGACTTATTCCTTAATTATGATAATCAGTCGCAAAATACCTTCAACTTGACTAATCGGATTTTATTTTCCCGAATTTCTTTATGGGTCATGATGGAGTATTATTTAAGGTTGAACTATGATTTTTATGAAATTTTCCGATATGTTCTCATACAAACGATAATGGCATGTACGTTTGTACTATTTAGATAATATTGAATTTATCATTTTCAAATTATTTCAAGTTTTTAAATGACTGAATTTCTAGGGTGTTACATCCTCCCCCACTTAAAAGAATTTGATCCCCAAATTCATAAATATAGTCAGGTTTTTGATCTGAGATCTATGAGTCTGTTATAAGTGCAACAGTTGATCTGACCTCCATTCCTCTCTCCTACCTAAGATTTATATAACAGTAAGAAGACTATCATAGGTCTAATCTAAAAGTTTGTCAAGAATGGCACATTGTATCATACCTCCTCCTACAGGGAGTTCTTCCTGGATCATGGAGTTTAGATTCCCTTGACGCTTTGGCACTCCTTGGTTCCCTCGGATCTGATCCTTCAGCTTGGGGCAGTTGGGAATGCTGTGGTCATAACTCCCACAACGCAGGCAAGCACCAATTTTCTTCCAGCATGTATCCTCTCAGTGTCCTGGCTTATCACAAAATTTGCAATTCTCTATGATTGGTTCCTCTTCCACTTTGATCTTCTTATCTTTGCCTACGTTGTATCCCCCATTTGGTCTCTTGTTTTCCTTGTGGTTGTAGTGAGGGATTCTAGTAGTGTTGGATGCTCCCTTGCTCACTATATTTCTCCGAATGTTTTGTGCTATAGCTAGAGAGTCTTCAAGTAGTAAGGCCTTTCTAACCATTTCAGGATATGTCTGCAGTTCCATCGGTCCTAGTTGTGTAATGTACTAAGGCCTGAGTCCGTTCAAAAATCGCTTGGCCTTCATTAATTCAGTTTGGACCAAGTGAGGGGCATAACAAGCTAACTTGGAGAACTGGTGTAACTGCCCCGATGCTCGGACCCTCGGATCCTTGGTGTTTGAGTGACTAGTATGTTTACTTGCCTTCCTTTCCCAGGTTTCACCCTTAATTTCAAGGATGAAATTGTTTTTTTATTGGTTAGATTGTAATATCCCTCACCCTCTTATGGGTCGGATGCTCTCGGCTGAGGTCGCGATGCCTCGAGCCGTCGTCTTCTGAAGGTGACAGAGGTGACCGTCGAGTTCTGGATAAGGATGCACCGGCCGCCCCTGTCGCGACTCAGCTCTGACATCAGCATGCATCTTTGTCGTTTTGCTGTTAGGACGGTTGAGACACCTGTCGTCACCCATGCATGAACGTGACATGCCAGTCCGTCGCATTTAGGGTGTCAAGTTTGCATGCATGACGTGTGGTGGGTTTGACTGTCAGGTCTGACAGGCGCCTCCAGATCGCGATGTAGGTAACCGTCGCGTAAGCATTGCTAACACAATGGCCAGCTCCGTCGCGTTCTGAAGGCTAGGGTTTAAGTTGTTCAGGCCTGAGAGCAACCTCTTCTTCTCCTTCCTTCACCTGTTTCTTCCCCACCCGAGCCCTCTCTGTGCTTTTGCTCGGTGGAGAGCTTGGAGGAGAGGTTTTGGTTGGTTTGTGAAGGAGGGCGATCCTTGCTTGTAGACGGCGTCCCCGTGGAGCTTGGAGCGAGGAGGAGGGTTGCATGCCTACGAGAAGGCCCCATTGGGGTGGATCTTCTATTTGAGCTAGGGATACCTCAACCTTCCCCTAGTTCTACCATGCTAGGGCTCCACACCCTTTCTCCAAGCCTAGAAATCATGCTAGGTATTGCATGCTTTCTGTGGATCATGTGGAGTGCTTATATGATTCTTGTGGTGCTTGATTCATGCTTGGGATGGGTGTGATTATTGAGGGTTCCATGTTGTGCATGTGAGGTTTTGAGTATAGATTCACTTCCTTAACATGCATGGCTGTTCATGTGGGTGGTTTGAGCTTCTTACATGTGGTTTCATCGCTCTCCACGCTCCCCTCCCCTTGTTTACCCCATTTGTGTGGTTTGAGGGCGATATTGGGGGCCTTGTGTGGCCCTCGGCTAAGGTCATGATGGGTTCCCTGGTCGCGATCAGGTCGCAACATATCACCCCGTCGCGTTCTCCTTGAATGCGCCCCAGCACCCGTCGCATTCATAATCGTGACGGGTATGTGTGTGGCGTTCAGGATTCTGAGTGTCTATGAATGCGGCTCTAGTCCCCGTCGCGTTCAGGTTACGACAGGAATCTACGTCACGTTCATAAGGGTCTGCGTTGTGGTGACGGCCGTACCCGTTGCGTTGCTATCGCGATGGGGGTAGGAGTCGCCTTCTGGACTCGGGTCGCGATAGGCAGAGTCGTCGCGTTCTTGTCGCGACATACCCTTGCATCGCCTCACTGACAGAGAGGGACTGGCAACCTGTTCCGAGATTCCATTTCCACTGTGACTCTCTTTCTTAGCACCTGTGCTGTTCCTAGTACAGTGCTACTCTAGTCTTTCGCCCGGTGCTAGGCACTTGAGGGCTTGTCCATGAGATAGGTTGTTACCATTACCTAGACCCCCGGTCTCTGCGCGCCTGTTAGAGGGAGCTCTCCAGGTGGCGGGCGAGCTCGAGTCACAGACTCTGGTAGCAGAGGGGAAAATGGTGTGGACAACAGCATAGAGTCGTTTGTGGAGCTCTCTTAGCTGAGTCTGGGACGCCGAGGTGTTTGTGGTGCTCTTTCGGCGTAGATCAGCTAGTCCTTTTCTCACTGCCTCACTCTACGTGGTTTTGGAACCATCTAGAGGGGCCAGGCGTGGGACCGTAGTCCCTCCAGACTACGACAGTTGTGGTTACCTTAGTTCCGCATCTCACTTCGACAGGAGGTGCTAGACATGGACTGTCGGTTGAAGGTAAGGCGCATGGTGCACCTGACCGGTTGACTAGTGTAGTGTTTTGTAGCTAGTGTGTTTGCCCAGACAGTGGTTTACTGTCTGTGTTACAGCCTTGGGTTCTTCCCAGTGCCGTGGTTTTACACGGGTTTCCAATCCCGACATTTAGCTTAGATTGTAGACCGTGTAGTTTCTTTACGCTTCCGCACCAGACTCTGTTAGTAGGATAGATTTATTGCTTTATTTAATTATTGCACATATAGATCTATTCTACTGTTAGAACTAGTGGGAGATTGGTCGTCCCTACTGGGCATCTTCGTGAAGCTCATTCCTTCTTTTGCAGGTGAAACTTCACAGCAGTACCTTCCGCGGCGGGCTGAGGAGATGGGGCAGTGGTAGACGGCGTCTCCCGTGAGCAGTGTTCCCCAGACTCGTGTACTTCACCCTCGGGGTATGCCCCTAAGGGACCTATTATCCCCTTTACTTTCTGCACTTGTACTTTACTACTTTGGGATTGTACTAGACTTGTACACTATGTTGGACTCCTTCCTTCACTTGTTAGTACTTTTTAGTGCATTTTTTTATTACTTGTCTCTATTACATATCTTGTTAGACTGATCCGTTAGCCCTTCCGGGTCTCCGGACCCGTGGGTGGCGGTGCCGATGGTCGGATCCTTGGTGGGAGTCGAGGGTCCGAGCATCGAGGCCGTTACAACTGGGCCTCATATTCTACCACAGAGAGGCCTCATTGTTTCAGATTGGCGAACTCCGTAGCCTTTCTTTCCTGTACCCTATCAGAGAAGTACTTATTGTTGAAGTGTTCTATGAATTGCGCCCAGGTGACCTGTGCGTCTTCTAGTGTTGCCTCGATAGATTCCCACCATGTGTGGGCTTCCCTTTCTCGTTGGTAAGTTGCTAGTGCAACTTTATCTTCATCTGTGCATCTCATGACACGAAATGCACGCTCCATCTCCTTAACCCAGTGCTCAGCTTCGTCTGGGTTAATGCTGCCACCAAATCTTGGTGAATTCATGCCTCGAAAATTCCGATGGAGTTCACCAGCTCCCTGATTGTCACCCCCTCCTTGTGTTGCCTATAACAGTGCTTGGGTCAGGGTGTTGATTGTCCTCTGCATGTCTCTTTCAAGTGCAACGGCCATAGAAATCCTTCAAAACAATAATCATCATGACTATTAGGCATTAACCTTTGACTAAGCATAATTCTACTAAGATAAAGTAGCCCGTGTTTCTACCCCAATCTCACAGTTGATTTCTAACAAGTTGACATGTGGGGGGTTTGGTCTTGACTAAGCCTAACAATTTTCTATTTGCCTAGAATTTAAGGGAAAGCCTAGGCTCTGATACCAACTGTCACACCCCAAAATTTAGTAGCGGAATTAAATATCGAGAGCATGAGCGATACAAGTATAAGTATCAACAGTCGAGTAATTCAGAGCGACAACTAAGTATAACAAAAGTTTGAGACAATAATTTTTCCAGTAAAGTAATCCTTTATTTCATTCCATCACATCTAACTTAAAAACTCATAATTAGAGCCAAACATAGGGCCCATTATTGTATTTCAAAGTACATTGACACAAGGAAATAACTAGCTATTACAAACTCTTGTGACTCTAGACTTGATGGCTCACATGGCATGTACACTCTGTGAAATCCTTCACTCTTCCCCAGCCCTATCATTCTCTTGTTCCTCATAGTCATCACCTGAAAATGTTAAAGAAGTAGGTGTGAGCGCACTAATGCCCAGTAGGATTTACATCTCGTGGTGCGGGCATGCTTTACGTGAATTAACAATTTATCAGGTAAGGTACTATCATGCAATACTCATGACAAGTCGATCATGGTAACGATATAGAACAATCTCCAAAGGTATAGCATGTACGAGAATGATTCAGTAAACAAAAAACCAATGGCATTTATCATGTGAGAAGGAACGATTAACAATGGGATTGACGACAGTACAATCATTCGTCAAGTAGAGAGATCCAATAATCTATAGCATGTACAATGGATATCTCAAGTTGAATTCCTTATAATTCCAATGGACAATGACATATTAGATTCAACAACGATGAAATGTACAATAGATTTGACCATTTCACATATAACAATTCAATCAATCAATCAATCATTCAATAACAATGTGGAAATTACCCATATCAATCTTGCATTCAATTAGGTGATTGCCAGACACCTCAATGGATCATATACTCTCGCGATTATAAGTATTTTGGGTGCTCCTTCCAGGACCAGACTGAGCCCTTATTTGCATAGGCATAGTTACAAATAGAAGTTCCAATAATTTCTGGTAATTCCATTCATTAATTTATGGCCAATACGAATTCTAAAAAGTAGACAATTATGTACTAAAGATCACGTCAATGATTATAAGGAACAAGACAAGTGGACATGATTTGCAGTAAATCACCGCAACATAACAACTTAATTTCATTAGTTTAGTCTTTACACTTAGTGGCTTGGTTTCAATGTATTCAAATCACTCTCACGAGAAGTAGATGAGAACGGAAGTGATTTCTATCATCTGGGAACTTCAGTGGTACAACCAACTCGGTCTCCATGAGGGAATCCATGGAGTACAGAGAAATATGGAGGTCTTAGAGAAGAGGTCCCCATTCTGCCGATACGGAATGACCGACAAAGAGTTTCCAATCCCCCAAGAAGGGCTGCCTATAAGTGCAATGTGTCATGTAGAGTGTGTGTCAATGTCACAAACCATCGGTTTAAAACATGATGGAAAGCCATTAACAAGAAGGCATGACATGGTATAAGCAATTAAAACTATCACATGATTTTCTATACTTTTAACATGTAGCACTTTCAATTATTATCAAGATAGAGTAAGAACATAGCACATAGCATTCTTATGGTAGATGGAATCAAGCA
The DNA here is from genome assembly GCA_014218235.1 of Colocasia esculenta. Classification (NCBI taxonomy): domain Eukaryota; kingdom Viridiplantae; phylum Streptophyta; class Magnoliopsida; order Alismatales; family Araceae; genus Colocasia; species Colocasia esculenta. Next base: position 143,887,031 of record CM024757.1, read on the forward strand.
ATCATTAAGATCATTTAGAATATAGATTCATGTTCTTATAGTTTTCATGTAGGTTGATAACTTTTATGCCATTGAATAACTAAATGACATGATATAACAACAAGACATGCACATGGTTGACTGTACAACTAAAGAAAATAGTCTCGGGTTGGCCTTTAAATAGCGACGGGTGTAGACGTCGCATTTCAAAGAACCGCACATAGTTAAAACACGACTCTGTGCAAAATTATTAAATCGTGACGGACCTACCTCTCGCGTTTAAATAGCGACAGGACCGATCGTCACCTTTTACAACAGGAATCGATGTAGAAATGATTACTAAATAAGAAATGCGACAATTAGGTCTGTCGCCTTCATGTCACGACAGGCCGATATGTCGCTATAACCATTAAAACGTGACGGCCTAGTCAGTCGCCTTCATAATGTGACTGGCATTGGGTCGCGATGACCTAGAATCGCGATGGTTTGGTATGTCTTGTTCTAGAGGGTTTCGAAATCCGAATATAAAAAACATGCACATTAACCAAGGGCAGGAAAATAATCAAATCGTGACGACAGGTGCTGTCGCATTCAGATGGGTACTGAAACCCATGCGGCACATAGTTTCATGTGTCAAGGTTGACTAGTCAAACATAGAAATGTGACCGTTAGGTCTATCACCCTTTAGAGGAACGCGACGGTCTTGTCCGTCGCGTTCATGCAGTGATGAACGCAACGACTGGAGTGGTCGCGTTCATGGATCTTGCCTAAAAACAAAGAAAACCGTGCAGTTCCTCATGATTGACTTATAACTCAAAATATAGAGGTGTTGGATAAAACTTTGAACATGAAATGTGCTGAGGACAACGAATAGAAGAGAACTATGATTTTGTTTGACCCAATTTAACCTCGATTTGCGTGAAACATAGTAAGAACATGAAACACTCTAAACAGGTGCGACTCTTGGAAAATGCTTAATACGACTAGCATGGTTCATAAAATTTGGGGAAAATAAATGCATATGAAACTAGACTTGATGCTCTTTTCATTGGTATGCGCTACGATTAGTTTAAGCTCGAGAACACCTACCATTGGGTGGTTCTAAGACAGGTCTCTTTCCAGGTCGCAGCAGCACGAGGGTTGGAGAAGAAGCTTGATTGTGGTCATTCTCCTCCTCTCCTGGTGCCCTAGCTCATCCTCTCACGACCCTAGCACGATGGTAACCCTTCCCAAGAGTCTCATGATGATTATTTATAGATTTAGGGCTAAATCAAGTCCTAATGTGACTAGGGAAGTTGGGTTGCGGTTCTAGCTTGGTACCTTCCATGGTTTGAGGATTCTCCTCCCAATTGGAGTAGTAATGCCATTAGGAAACGTCCTAGCATGGTTGGGCACGAATTTAGGTTACCATATTGCCTTGGAATTTTCCCTAATTGCCCTTTCCAATTTATGTCCATTTATACTTACGAATTTTGGGATTTAAATGCCATGGGTTTTGTTCTTTGGTCCACTAAGAGTGGTTTGGCCCAATAATATTAATTAGTTAATTCAAATTCTTGGGAGTCTAACTATGATTTTTTTTGGGACTTCATTAGGTACATGCGATAATGATTTTCCGACTTATTCTCCAATTATGATAATCAGTCGCAAAACGCCTTCAACTTGCCTAATCAAAATTTATTTTTCATGAATTTTTTTGTGGGTCATGATGGAGTATTATTTAGGGTTGAACTATGATTTTTATGAAATTTTCCGATATGTTCTCGTACAAACGATAATGGTTTGTACGTTTGTACTATTCGATAATATTGAATTTATCATTTTTAATTTATTTCAAATTTATAAATGAATGAATTTCTGGGGTGTTACATATGTTCTAAGAAGGATATGATTTAGTGTGATGAAGGAGACAGGTATAAGGTAATCGTTGTGAATATGTGTAAGAGACAATTATTGTAGAGATAATTGTGTAATAGAGTTACGGCGGGAACAATGTTGTAATGTGGAACAGTGTGTGTTAAAGATTGTTAGATGAAATGATTACGATTGAGAAATTTAGCAGAGGTAATTGAAATGTTTGAGATTTGTGTTAGTAAGTTTTAAGAGGTAATTTGGATGATAATGTGACTAGTGATATGGAAGATTTGGAATGATTGGGTAAGACAGATCAGCTTCAGATAAGGTATCTGTAAACAAAGGAGCAGTGATTTATGACAGCAGAGTTAAATGTGTTTTGTGATCAGAAATGGTTGTAACAGAAAGTTTGAGAGTAATGTTGTTATAAGCAATGGTAGTAATAGGAAGTTTGATATAAAACTTAATATAAGTGTGTGTAGAGGTGAACAGCTGGAAATAGAGAGAGTAGAGGGAGAGCAGTATTCAGTTAAGTTTTTTGAGAATTTTGAAGGAAAGATATTCAATTGGTAAGTGGCAGTTTGTAAAAATTGAACAGAAGTATTTGTTAAAGAATTACAGTGTTAACGACCAGATCAGTAATATTTAGCAGTTGTGGACAGTATGATGAAAAAGAGAGGCGAGTTAGTTGAGAAGCTGATAAAGGAATGTTAGGTTGAGCAGAACAGAAAGGTAGATTGTGAAAGAATTAAAGTAAGGATTTAAATTAAAGGGGTACTAATGAGTATGTTGTAACAATGGTGTTTTCAGTACTAAGAATAAGATAGTTATTGTAAGGTAATTGGAAAAGTAGATGCTGAGATTGTAAAGCAGTAGTGTGAAATAGAGGAATCAGGCACTGTAGATTATTGTACTTAGTATTTGAATTCTGGTTTTGGCAGTGTTTCAGTGAAAAGATATTGTATGTTCAGAAAAGTTATAGTGTAAGTGGCACAGTGAGATTAGCCAGATAATGGAATAATTAAAGGAAAGCTTTTGCAGAGATGATATTATATTCAATATGGTTGTCAGTAAAGTTAAATCTCAGTGTTATTGATTAGAGGAAGAAAGAATGTGACAGATTATGGAATGATAATAGTTAGATGATTCAAGAAATGCGTAGTAAGAGTTTACGTGGCAATGTATAGTAAGTGATTCAGATGAATAGAGGAGTTTTGTTATAAAGGTATTTCCAGAGTTTGATGTAGAAGTTACAACAGATCAGTTAAAGAATAGTGGGCAGATTAAAGTATGGCAGAATAGAATAGAAAGAGCAAGAATGTATGGAAATTGGAATTTGTAAAGTCAGTAGATTGTAGAATATAGAAAGGAAAAGTGTGATCAGTTAAGCAATGAAGAGTTTTGAGTCAGATGGCACCTAATTGAGAAAGCGTTTGGTAAAGTTGAAGGCAGAGTATGTGCAGAGTTAGTTGAGCAGTTTTATTTCCCGATAAAAGAGTACAGTGTCACAACAATGAGAATGGATATTTTGAAGAGTTATGGATTTGATTTGTTAAGCCAACTAGAAAGTATTATTTGAAGTAAAGAAAATAGGTAAGGAGTAAAGCATGCTAGCAGTAATATGTCAAGATTCAGAATTCAGTGTGGCACAGATAGAATTGAAGCATTAAAGAAAGCAGCTCAGGAATTTAGGTATTTTCTTTCTGTGGTAATTAATTGGGTAAGATGGTTTGATAAGTAAGTAAAGTCAGCTCAGTTAGAGTCAGAATAGTAATGGAAATAAAGAGAACTAAAAGTAATAATGAAGGCAAAATTTATGGAACATTTTGGCAAGTATCTGATGTAATCAGAGTGGCACAGAGGAAGCATAGAAGATTCAAGACTCTCAGGTCATTAAAAGCTTAATTGTTTGGAAATGGAATTTGAGGTTTTTACAGAGCTAATTAAAGAGGCAATGGTTCTTAGCAAGATATGAATTTAAAGTGGTATAATCAGATTGAAATAGAGAGGCAGGAAATTCAGAAATGGTATTTTGATTTTTCTTCAAGGGACTGATAGTTGAGAATATGAGCAAAAAGGTAAGACAGAGTAGGTGGGCAGTGATAGGCCGATAATGGAATAGCACCAAGGAATCAGAATTTGAAGATGGTTTAATATGGCAGAGCACTTATGGGTAGCAGTTTATGGTAAAGAGTTTTAAGTAAGTGAAGCGGCACAGAAAGGAATGTTGCAAACATAGCCAGGAAAATGTGGAAGTAGGTTGAGTCCAAGAGATAAAGCGCCAACAGCAAGGTAGAATCTCCTACAGTTGAAAGGTAAAGAAAATCAGATGGCAATTAAGTAGAGCAGTTGTGAAATGAATAAAGAGAAAGGAAACAAAACCGGTACATAATGAACAGACTGAGTCAGTCAGCGCAGAATGGTTTGAAAGGCAAGCACAGAGAAAGTGTGTATAACTTTTCTATATATGGTTTTATTTCTTTTTAGGTGATAGTCCGGCTTGTCGTGGTTTTGTTCTGAATGTCGAGGACGACATTCCTTTTTAGGTGATAGTAATGTAACAACGCGATCGTTCGGATCCGGTTTGATAGGTTGTGTGTGTGGAGCTCATGACCAATGTGGGGTCATAGAGCCTTGTTTGTGGCCTTTGTGCCTTGCATGGGCGTTGTGGGCCTTAGTTCTCAGCCCATTAAGCGGACATGTTTTCTGGGAAGAAGGCGATGGGGTGTGTCATCGCGTTTTGAACGTGACTGCTTCCTACGTCGCGATTCACCAACCGCCTTTTTGCGGAGCGGCGTGAGTGGCGACGGTCTGGTCTATCACATTTAATGTGCTATAAGATAATGCGACGTCTGCCTCCGTCACGATTTTGACTGTGCATTTATGGCTCTATTTCAGCTAGACAGAGCAGATGAGCTCTGTCCGGCGATGGGGGAGGTGTGGACACTTTGGTTTTCCGACTCCGGATCCCCTGGATGTTGCTCTCTCGCGCGTGGGTGAGTGTTGCGCTAGCTGGTTGATCCCGTCCTTATCCTCTTTTCGTGTTGACCCTTGTTTGACCGAGTTGACCAAGGGAAGAAGAGAAGGAAAGGAAGAAACTAGCAAGCAAATAAGCAGGATGTGATCGCTAGGGCCTTACCTGTGCCTAAGGAAGTGTGCAGATCACGTCGACGTGTGGCCTCGTGAGCGGTTGATTGTAGGACGCTGACTTTCTCCCCTTCGGCCGACCAAAAGGAAGAAGCTCCGCGGTGTTGCTGAAGGTGTTCCTGCGACAAAGAGAGCTCTATAAGACTTTAATGAAGTGCGGTAAGCGTTCAGAAGTAAAGGAGGATGACCCAATGGCGAGCCCCGTACCGATTGTAGGCTTGAGAAGAGGGGTGGCCAAGTGCTATGACCACCCTTCTTCCCTCTATTTTTGGTTTGGAAAACCCCTTTTAGGTGTGTGGGAGTGAATTACGTGCTTGGTGTGTGTGTGTGAAGAGTGACTAGCATGAAAGACTAAAGGAAGAAGAAGGGAAAGAGAGAAGAAGAGGAAGATGATCCTTGTTTGTAGATGCTTGTGGCTGCATAGTGGGCTCCTCCAGCTCGTGGTGAAGCCTTCTGAATGCTCCAAGTGATGAGAGGCAGAGAGGAATGAAAGGTGGAAGCTCTCAAGGCTCAAGGGCTCTTTTCTCTCTCTTCTCTCAAAGCATCAAAGCATAGGCTCGTCCAGCATCCTCCCCCTCCTAAGAAGGCTAAGGAGCTTCATATATAGGCACTGGGGGCGGAGCTAATGAGCATAGGATGTTCAAGTGTGAGAAAACACACTTGTATATGTGGCAATCCAAGTAGAAAGGCTTGGCCAATGGGAGGGGTCCACATAGGACTTTTACTAGGTCAATGGGGTGCCAAGGTGGCCCATTTGCCCATTAGGAACGGCCCCATGCGTTGCATGGCCGAAGTAGGGGTGCAAGTGGGCAAGCTTCTCGGGCAGTTCTGTAGAACAGGTAAACCCAGGTTGACGTCAACCGATGCTGCCGTTAACCCCATGCAGACGTCAACCTATGTTGACATCAACCTAAGTAAACGTCAAGGGTGTGTGCCGTCAACCTGGGGTAAATGGCAATCGATGTTGACGTTAACATGGGATCCGAGGTGAGTCAACAAGCAGTCAAACAAGTCTTAATGGGCCATAGACCTCGTGGGGATGGGCAAATCTCGCATCTACAGGAGGTTGCTAAGGCATCCCTTGGGCGATTTTGGATTCCATGGTTCGTGCGGCGCGGTTTCCATGCGAGGAGGGTGTCCGGAGCATGGGTGCGCCGGTGGTGTGGTGTTCTTCGCGTTTGGCAGATGCTTCAAGTTGGTAGGGAGACTTTCTCTTTTAGTTTGTGTTATTTAAATGGTTTACAGCTTTAAAAGCATGATATGCAAGCATGTGATAGTTTAGCTTTTGGTTTATGAGCTTCTGTGTGAGTTGCATGGTGTGTGGGGTGGTTTTCTAGAGGACGAAGAAGGGTTCAGCAGCCTGCCTGAGGAGGCGACAGACTGAATCATCACGTTTTGGTTTGGAACATGATGCCTTGAGTCGTCGCATTCATGTGTTCCGATTGGGTTGGACTGACTGGTCTGAACGTGACCACTTGACCCGTCGCGTTCTTATTGAACGCGTCGGTGTGGTCTGTCGCAATTTTGTGTACTGGTCTTTATCATGACATATCATCCTGTCGCGATTTTCACTTCGACTTTTAGTGTCTGACCGTTGGCCTGAAGGCGACGTACCGGGCTGTCGTGTTCTGGTCGCGACGCTGTGCTCTATTGCATTAGATTTGGAATCACGACCATTGAGGTTGTCGGGTTCTGAAGGTGACGCCTGTGTCCATCGCGTTTCAGCTTCCGAGGTGTGGTGGGCTATGATGGTCCTATATGGACCCAGCCTTGGCAATTAAGGTTGTTTTAAGTTATTTTGAGATGGCTTATGTTAGTAAAGCATGTTATAGGCTTAATGGTTTGGATTATGATTAGTTTGTGATTAGGTAATTATGTATTATGCTAATTATGTGGTTAGTGTGCATTATGGCTTAGTGTTGCCATGGAGGTCATGAGATGACCAATGACAGGTAAGGTTATATGTGTTTGTGGTATAAGTGTATAGTTGCTTGGAGGTCACCTGGTGACCAGTGATGAGCTAATTAAGGTATATGTGCCATGGTATAAGTTTTATGGTTATGTTAAATGACCGGCGTGGTTTATGTGTTTGCCGAGTTTTCTGGTCTGATGCCTATTCTAGAATGCCTCTCTAGTGGGGTACCCCAGGGTCTTTGTGAGCCAGGCACATTATGTTGTTGTACTTAGGGTGTCCCGGTACTGTGTGTACTGTCGAGGTCTGTGTCGTCTTCTTGGACACCCTCACTCCTATGTTGAGTAATACGTCCGGCGGAGGGAAAGACGATAGTGGGTAGCGAGTCGCATTTTGTGTGTGCGGTCTCTTGTAGCGCTCTCGTGGTTGGGGGATGGGCACCAGTAGACATACTGGTCCCCAGCTAGTCCTGTGTTTCAGTGCCTCACTTTAGAGAGCTTAGGCCAGGGTCTCTAAAGGTGCCTGGCATGGGCCTACGGCTGTGTGGTCTGTAGTGGTGTTGGTTGGTATCCACTGTTCTTTGGCTTTACTGTGTGGTTATGGAGCGACCGTTGGACCTTTCGTCCTTGACTGCGAGACTGAGAGGTTGTTCTTGTGCTGGTTGTCGGGTGGATATTGGCGTCATGAACCAGTAGTCCGTTCCCGTGTGGTGGCGTCGTGTCTTTCCGACTCGTGCTTTGCAAGTGTTGTGGCTTGTGAGTGGTGATTGACGGTGGCGGTTTGACTCGCTGTGGTGTGCCTTGTTGGAGGCATAGTTGTGTTGAGGTTCTGTGTGTGTTGTGTGGTAGGTACCTGTACCCTTTGGGGTAGCCGTTTGTTATGGTACGCTGTATACCAGCTTTTCAGGTGTTGAGGTGGAGCTGTGCTCCGTGGAGGTCGTGTTGTAGGACCTTCAGTTGTTGTGTTGTACCCTGTTGAGGGTAGTCTTCGGGGTGTTCGTTGTTTTAGGGTATAGTAGACTAGCTCCTTGTTGGCAGTCCTGTTACCCTTATGCTTGTGGTTCGCCTGTGAGGCTTGTGGCCTAGGCATTGATATTCTTGTTGTGGACTGGTGTTTCTGTACTAGTTCTATTGGTTTCTTTAGTTTCTGCAGACTGTTTTAGATAATGAGTTTTATTTAATTGTAGTTTAATTATGTTTAATGCGACTATGTTGTGATTTGGGTATCGGTGTTTCCAGTGAGACCTTTGTGGTAAGGTCTCTTCAGTTTTTAGTTGTCATTTTTGGAGGGTCCCTGCTGAACCTGTGACTTTTGTGCCTCACTCCTTTTAGTTATTTTTAGGTGCTAGCATGTGTTGGCTCGTAGTGGATTTGTGGCAGACTTGTACCACCATCAATTGAGTCGTAGTTAGCGTTGTGTGAGCTTTGCTCCCTCGGGGTATGCCCAGGTAGTTGTAGTTTTCTCTTGGACATGTAATAATGTGTTGGGACAATGTAATAGTGGAAATGAGTATAAATATACTTTCTTGTGGTTTATACTCTTATGGTTGTCTTTTATATTCTTACTGGACACTTGTGCGAGTTATCCCTAGTGAGACTTCAGTCTGTTCGTGGGAGGCGGGTCTGGATATGGAGCCTTATTGGCATAAATTATCCATGGTCGCTACATAATTGGTTATATCAATGCTCATTATGCTGGATGCAAAGTAGGTAGAAAAAGCACCAGTGGTTCCTATCAGTTTCTTGCAGGGTGTTTGATCTCCTGGTCCTCAAGAAAGTAAAACTCTGTGGCTTTGTCAACAACTGAATCTGAATATGTTGCTGTTGGGAGTTGCTACACTCAACTACTGTGGATCAAATAACAACTGGAGGACTATGAACTAAACATCAAATCTGTACCTCTGTTATGTGACAACACCAGTGCAATCAATCTCACAAAGAATCCAGTACAACATTTGGAACTAAACATATTGAGGTTAGGTGTCATTTTATTAGAGATCATGTTGCAAATGGTAATATTAGCATTTCATTATAGACACTGAAAATCAGTTGCAGACATCTTTACAAAAGCCCTTCCTGAAGAGCGGTTTACTTCTCTCCGAAGAGAGTTGGGCATGTGTAATTTGTAAAAGTTGTATTTCTGCAATCACTAAAGAAAATTAATCTTTCAGAGTTCCTTGGAATAATGCTTGACTCCTTATCTCTGCATTTCTTGTAGTCATTGACTTCAAAATTTCTTGTATTTCATGATTGCATTGACACTCTTCACTTAGGTCGACACATCCTTCATGCTCCGTCGACACACTCTTCACTCAGGTTGAAGCTAACTTGTCATATTCGAAGTACACTTCGACCGACTACGAGTTTCAGCTTGACTGACACGTTATTTTCTGTTCATCGAAGTTCATTTTGTCATATACGAAGTTCACTCGTCATATCCGAAGCTTCAATTTGATCGACATCATTTTGATCTATTTTATACGAAGTCCCGCTTCGTTATATACGAAGTTCCACTTCGTCATATCCAAAGTTACACTTTGTCATATCCGAGTTTCACTTCGACCATTTATGTTGTTTCCTTGACCAATCGATCATTTCATATCGATTAATGTATCATGTATCGATTGTTGGTTTTACTCTGACTTCCAAGAAGTCAAGTTTATATCGATTGATGAACATTCTCGATTGATGAACATTGCATCGATTGTTGACCATTTCCATCATCGATTGTCTTGTAGTTTATCGATTGCCGTATCAATTGATTGATTTTACTTAGACTTCTCTACAGTCGAAGTTTCACATTGATTGTCATACTGATTGACCTTATAAAATATCGATTGCTTGGTAAAATATCAAATGCTATCATCTAACTCATCATATCGAGTTTCCTGCATTTGACTATTGTTGTACATAGATTATCATTAATACCCTGATAATCTTTATGTTAACGATCATTTTTATTTTTTGATCAAGAAGGATTATGAATAAATTTTATATACCATTGTTTTCAATATCATTTTATATCAAGCTATTATCCTTGAAGAAATCATTTAACCATTGCATATCTTCTAATCAAGGATATCTTTGAACAATCTTTGATACTATGATTAAGTTATTCATAGACTTGTTTTTAAACTGTAGTGTTTGAAACTATGAATTTCAAATCTCTTGCCATCCATTGAATAATCTCTTATACATAAGCATTTAAAATTATCTTCACATGCATAGGCTGTTGCTGGATATAGATCCATGTAGTAGGACTTTTGATAGACTACAATTTCATGCTAAGTCTTCTAACGCTTTAAAAGGTGACAGAATGAGCTTACCCTCTTTAGTATATCTTCTTACAATATGACTTTTTGACTGACTACTATGTTCATGCAAAGTCTTCTAATGCTTTACAAGGTGATAGAAGGAACTTATCTTTTTGGAAATGCATCTCACGGTTCTTCTAGCTAGTGGAAGTTGACTTACACAAAAGTTGTCATGACTTTTCTCTCTCTTAGTACTTAATGTCTACAGGTTTCCGATAGTCACATGTTTCTACAACGTAAGACTTGCTGCGACTGCATGGAAATGAGCAACAGAAATGAAAGCAACAAATACTTTAACGGAGACATCTGAAGAAAGCAGAAGTGCTTATAAAGAAGATGATGGCTATGAAGAACTGCACACAACAAGAGTGACAAACATACACGTAGAGATCTGTACCCAGCTAGCAAGCCCAAAGGGGGGGGGGTGAATGGATTGCTAGAATCTTTTTAGAATAAAACCTGTCAACAAGACGCTTAACAGAAAACACTAAGACGATAGTTAGTGTTAGAGGGAGGTGAAGACAAAAAAGCAAACACACAACAACTGAGATTTTTATCCTGCTTCGGACCTCCTATCCCAAGAGTCGTACGCCAGTCCCCACAGCAACAATTAGGATTCACTAACCAAAGGTACTGTCCCCCTAAGGACATTACACATCTAGCAGCGGCTGGCCTTCTCTTCTAACCCCGAAGACAAAACACCACCTGATATACAGGTCTTCCTTCCTCAACGAAGGGAATAACACCACCTGTTTCCAACAGGTCTTCTCTTCACAACCAAAGAGGAACACACAGAGGAATTGTGTAAAAAGGCGAAAGGCCCCTAGACCAAGCTTACAACATATGGCTTGATCTAAGGTAATATCTGAGAGACAAAGATTACAACAAAGAAATCTCTCAGAACTAAAAAGCTCTCCAAAATCTAAGCAAATGAAAAACGGAGAGCTGAGAGCTAAAGGATGGGGAGTGGAGTGAATGAGCTCTCTCTTTTCTGATGCTTGCAAGTTTTTGGCACGATCAAAAGTGTGTATCTCTTGTGTGTATCCGTGTCTTTTTTTGTTCATGAAGTCCTCAGTCTTGTATATATCTTCTCTTGAAAAATACATCTATTGAGGGTTCGTTGAAGTGTCCGTTGTCTCTAAGTTTGAAGATGTTAGACTGCAGGGTCCGAGGGTGGAACAGGGAAGCCTGCAGTCATTAATGCTCTACAAGACACACACGCAAGGAGAAGATTCATCTAGATATCTTCTCTTCAGGTTGTCCAATGATGTAAGATTTGGTACTGGCAAAGACCTGCACGAAATAAATGCCAAAACATAGACAGCTAGACTGTCTCTATGCTGTCAGTGAATGTTAGAAAACATGCTATAAGACTGTACACCAAAATGGAAATGCCATTCGGTCACCCTGAAAAGTATTTCGATAGAAACATAGGTATAGAAGGCATACAAATATGTGACAGCAGAGAAGTGTACAATCATAATAAATGTTACGTGGTGCAAGATATACGCGGGAAGACTTGAACTCCACATTGTTTGAAAATATGTTTGAAATATCTGGAGAATGGATATTTCAAATTGTCTGGAAGGATAATAATAATAAAAGTGTATGACAATTCATTCAAAATATATCGTGTGAAGAGAGTTGATGTATCGTGAAATCGATGATATATGCACAATGAAATCATGGTGAAATAAAATCGATGTGATTATCATGTGTAAAGTGAAATCGTTGTTAATGATAATGAAATCATTGTGTGTGCAATCGTTGTTCAGTAGAAGCAAATCGTTGTTTGATCAAATCGTTGTTTGAACAAATCGTGTTTGAGTAAAAACAAAATCGTTGTTTTAATGAAGGCAAATCGTTGTTTGCTATCAAATCGTTATTTTAATGAAGGCAAATCGTTGTTTGCTATCAAATCGTTATTTTAATGAAGGTAAATCGTTGTTTTCTATCAAATCGTTGTTTAGTTAGGGCAAATCGTTGTTTTGACCAAATCGATCTTTATGTGAGAGCAAATCGTTACAGCGATCGAATCATTCTTTAAGAGATAGTGAATCGTTACACCGATCGAATCGTTGTTTGAACTTATCGAATCGTTATAGCGATCAAATCGTTGTTTAACTTAACAAATTGTTACAACGATCAAATCGTTGTTTCAGTTAGCAAATCGTTGCAGCGATCAAATCGTTGTTTCACTTAGCAAATCGTTACAGCGATTAAATTGTTATAGCGATCAAATCATGTTTACTTATTGTTTTACTTAACGAATCGTTACTGCGATCAACTCGTTGTTTTACTTAACGAATCGTTGTAGCGATGGAAATCGTTGTTTTACTTATCAAATCATTGTAGCCATGGAAATGTTGTTTTACTTAGCAAATCGTTGTAGCGATGGAAATTGTTGTTTTACTTATCAAATCATTGCAGCGATGGAAATCGTTGTTTTACTTAGCGAATCGTGTAGCGATGGAAATCGTTGTACTATAAAGGAAATCGATGTGTACTTAGAAGAAATGCATGCCCTGAACTTTAAATGACAGTGTGTGAGAATAACTACAGATTTTGCTTGGATTGTTTCTTGTGGATGAACTTCAAAAAAATTGTTAGAAAAGTAATTGTTGAGGTTTTGTTAATCACCAAAAATTACATATAATAAATAAAATTATATGGGATGGACTGATCATCAATCTCCCCTTTTTTGTGATGACAAAACATAACAAAGAGATTAAAGTGCTGAAATAAATTGAAGTGAATTTGCTGGATAAATTTAAATGAATTTGATAAATTTAAGGATGTATTTCAGAATATTGTATTTTCTCCCCATTTTGTCATTAAGCAAAAAGATATACAAAGAGACAAAGAAAGAAGAGAGAAAAGATAAATGGGAGGCCCAAGAAACACTATATTGATTACTAAGGGGATACAAAGATATAGAAGGCAGGTGACAAGAGAGAGGCATGGGAGTTGATGATTGGCCAAGCCTTGAGTTCTTGCTCTTCAAAATAGATTTGGAATGCACCCCAAGCTATAGTGTATGAAGGTCCCATAATAGGAACCATCCGCTGGATGTGTAGTTGCCTCTGAGCTTCGAGGAAATTGCATATTCATCCTTGCCAAGAGACATTGTAGGAACTGGAGGTGCCAAAACTGGCATGTTGTAAAATTGATCAATTGAAATGGGGGTGAAGATTTACTGCTTCTTCAGATCCTTTTTCATGGGTACATAAATCTGGTACTCTGAACCCAAATAGCAAACAGATCTTGAACTAGGTGAATGGAGTCCAGATCTAGAAACTCATCAGCAGATAAGTAGGTTTGTTTGACCTGGCTAGAGAAAGATTCAGATTGAAAGCTGAGCAGCTTGAGGTAATGCTTTTCCCACTCTGATGGAGACAACCTTTCACATTCAGTAGGAGGGGAGCTAGCACATCAGATTTGATATGACCACTGTGATACTCCTGGAGCAAGAATCTGTGGAATGCAAGGAGATTGCCCTTCTGGACTTGGATCCTGCCCATGACCCTAGCAAACCTTTCGAAAGATGATGGGACCCACTGCAGAGTTCACTACCAAGGAATGAAGGCTAGGGAGGATACATACCTCTCCGGCATCATCGGGGTAGCAAAATCCTTGGATGGAGGTGTTGACTGGATTTTCTGATCTGAATAGAGCTATGGCTCCTCTGAATTGCCCAAGCTGAACCTTTGGCAGATTGTTGAGATATCTATAATCATTGAACATTTGGAAGTATCTGACCAGCTTGATCTCTTTCTGGATGAAAGGACCCCAGGAATTCTTATGATGAATGACAAACCACTTACTCAGTGTGAGAGGGTGGTCTCTGGGAGGGAATCTATCAGATCTAGCAAATATGAATTTCCTGTATAAGGACTGATGGCCCCGAGCCCACTATCTTCAGTCTTAGATTCAGCCATGGAAATTTTTTGGATTGATCAGCTTTAGATAGAGGAGAAAGAGGGGAGAACAATTTGGAGGTGGTCTGTTGAGGTTGAGGTGAGGGAGGCCACAAACTGTGGCAAAATGCATTTCTCAGGAATTCAGAATAGATAGAGTCCTCCTATTTTCAACAGAAAGAGAGAACCAAAGGGGTGAAAACGGGGTTCAGAGGAGAGTGCAAGGTCCTTTGAGACTTTCCTCTTTTTAGGAGCAGAACTAGAAGAGCCTGTCCTGTGAACATGAAAGGAAAGGGAGAGGACTGAGCGAAGAATTGCTTCTTCAAACTCATCTTTTGTAACGTCGCGTATTTTTCAGATCCTTGTGGATCTTGTGTTTAGCGCTTGTGAGGCCAATGTGTGGCCCATGTGTCTTGTGTTCGGTGTGTGCGTGCGTTTTTGGGGCTTATTGGGCCGACAGTTTGGGCCCGTAGCACCCTGGATTCTCTGTCTGTGAACACGAAAGAGAGGGTCGTCGCATTCTTAAGGCGACAGTCCTGCTCGTCGCGTTCTGGCTGCCGTCAGAGAACGACGATCGTCTGCATGTGCGCCGCGTGTCCAGCGCTCGGCAACTGGCAGACGTCAGCATTGGAAGGCGACGGCTAGATCCATCGCGACAAGGTCGCGACGAAATGGTCTGTCGCATTATCAACTCTAGCAGGCTTTAAACCCGGCTGGCCAGAACAGAGCTGGGTATGCTCTGTTCAGCCAGGGGAGAGGTGCTGCGCGGGTTCCCTGGGGATTTTGGCGTGGGAACTTGTGGATTGGTGTGTTCTCGCCAGGAAGCGCGTGAAGTGGAAGAAACGCCAAAGGATCGCCGTACTGCGTGTTCTTCGTGGAGGTAGGGTGACTCCTCCGTTTGTTGGGCTGTGGATGGCGTAGGAGAGTGGTTTGATCAGTTATTCGTTTATCTAACAGTAGATACCATGTCTAGGGATTCACAAAAGCATGAAAATTGAGAATTAAGGGTGATTTGCATAGCATAGAGTGGTAATCCGTGGAGAGGATCCCGGACTAGGGTTCCTGCCTGTGATGGCGACGGAACCCCCTGTCGCGATCTGATCGCGACAGGTCGACCCATCGCGTTCAGGTGGGGAACGCGACATGTTGGTGCGTCGCGTTCACGTGGTGAACACGCCATATCGGGCTGTCGGATTCTGAAGGCGACACAGGCCCATGTCGCGACCACAGTCGAGTGGTCTGAATACGCATGACTTATGTGATGTGATTATCTAATTGTTATTATTCGGTGTATTTGGTAATGCCGTGTGGTGCATTGGCACCTGTGGCGCTCTGGGAGTGCATGTTTACGAAGCTAGCGTGTTGGTTACGTAGCTAGCTAGTGGGTTGCATCTTGGCGTGGTATGTACGCGAGGCGCATTGTGTTCACGTGCTATGAACAGTCGGTATTTGTGAATGTCGTAAGATTTCACGTGGTTTGTGCGGTGCGCACGTGGTTTTGTGTGCGTGGCAGGTAGTACGATGCCTACCGTGGTTACCTCTCTAGTTGTGTGCCCCAGGTTCTCTGTGAGGCAGACTGTAGTTTGGGGCTTGTCCCGGTACTTGTGTTGTACCGTCGAGGTCTGTGTCGTCTGTTCTGGACACTCTCACTCCTTTGTTTGAGTTATACGTCCGGCTGAGGGAAAGACGACAGTGGGACAGTGACTCTTGAGTTGTTTTTAGTCACTTGTAGCGCGCTCTTAGTTCGGGGTACGGACAACCGGTAGTGGACACTGGTCCCCAGCTAGTCCTTTCCAGTGCCTCACTCTAGAGTGCTCCGGCCAGAGACCCTAGAGGTGCCAGGCATGGGCCTCGGTTGTGTACCCGCAGGAGTGATGTTTAGTTGGTCTCCACAGTTGTTTGACTTTTCACGTGGAGCGGCAGCTGGACCTTTAGTCCGTGGCTGTGAGACTGAGAGGTAGACCTGTGTTTGTTTGTCCGAGTCAGTTACTGGTGCCGCGAACCAGTCTACGTGGTCGAGTGTGGCTGTCTCTACTTTAGCTCGTACACGTGATTGAGTTTTGCCGTTTATTTATTTACTTGTTTAATATAGTCGGCAAGTGGTAAGTATATTTATTGCTTTAATAACTGCGTGGTTGTGCTATAAACTACTAGTATAGTTTACCGCATCCTTACTTGTGTATGGTTTGCTCGAGTTGGGGGAGTTCCCTACTGAGCCAGTGACTAGTGAGGCTCACCCCTACTCCCCACAGGCGAGGGCGAGGAGGAGGTTTCGTTACCGTCTTCCAGTTCAGGGCCGCGCCGCAGCGGTGTTGGGCCAGCGCCTCCAGCAGTGTAGCTTCCATAGCAGTGTAGTTTCTTTCCTCAGTTGTACCAGTTTACCTCGGGGTATGCCCCAGGCTCCTGTACTTTTTGTACTTTTGTTGAAATTTGGCTATGTAAATCTTGTACATTATATATGAAATGGTGAATCATATATAAGATCAAGTGTGTTCCTTTCTGTGTTCACGGACTCGTGTGGGTGTCCCTTACGAGGGTACGGCCCGATCGCCGGAGGCAGACTCAGATCAAGTTCGTTAATGGTTTAACGGGTTTGAACGAGGCGTTCTGTCACAGTTGGTATCAGAGCGAGGTCCGTGTAATATAAAGGAACTGGGAATTATATAGCCTTATTTCTACATTTGTACACTGCTGGTAGCTGATCTTGGTTTTGTAATGACGGTTTGTTCGTGATTGTTATGTTATCTGTGCAGGAAGTTGAGATGGCTGATAGAAGGGATTGGGGTGGTGGAGGAGAGGACCCTGAAGAGTCCACTCAACGTATGATTGAGACGATTTGGGAAAGCCTCACCGATATTCGGATGAGGATGGATCAGCAGGCATCGGTACCTCCAGCAGCAGTACCACCAGTTGCTAGAGTACATGTGGCCCCTGTTGCACCACCGCCAAGAGTGGAGGTACCTTATGTGGCACCTGTACCACCACCAGCAGTGGCAGCAGAAGAGCCGGTGATGCAAGTTGAAAAGTTTCTGAGGTTGCAGCCGCCCACTTATACAGGAGGGCCGAATCCAGATATTGCACAGCACTAGATTCATGAGATTGAAAGGGTCTTTATGACCATGAGGTGTCTAGCAGTGGACAAAGTTGTGCTAGCCACATATCACTTAAGAGGTTTTGCGCTGCAGTGGTGGCGTCTGAAGATGCAGACCACCTTTCTAGGCAGGACAGAGGAGGTTATTACATGGCCGAAATTTCTTGAGGCATTAATGACACATTCTTTCCACTTGTAGTGCAGCAGGCAAAAAGAGAGCAATTCCGGACACTCCAGCAAGGTAATACCCCAGTTTTAGAATATCAGATGCGGTTTATGGCACTTAGCCGATATGCACTTTGTAGTATCAGATAATGCTATGATGGTTGAGTATTTATTCGGGGTTTAAGAGAAGAGTTGCAGAATGCGGTAATACCGTTAATGTGTAGAACAGTTGAGGAGGCAGCCCAGAGAGCAGCTACACTTGAGAGGTCTATTCAGGCTCGTCAGGCAAGCGGGTCAGATTCGGGTAGTTTTCAGCTACCCCAGCAAACAGCAGGAGTCAGTAAGGGAAAAGCACCAGCAGGACCTTCTTCTTCAGGTTTTGGTAAGTGGGGTCAGAAATTGAAGCAAGTATTTAAGGGCAAAGGAAGAGAGGAGGAGGTCGGCAGCAGTTTCAGCAGAGGGCGTGGCCATAAGCAAGAGGTAGAGGAATCACAACAGAGCACTGCTAGGCAGCCCACTATTCCACCAGGTTACAGGTGCTATAATTGTAATCAGCCAGGGCATTTGATCCGCAATTGCCCTATCCGAGAGAATATGGGTATGGTAGAGGTGTTCAGCAACAGCACCCCCAACAGTCATTAGCAGGTCGTGGTGGAGGTGCACCGCAGCAGCGAGGTAGAGGCCGGTTATGGCTATCACCCGTGCCCAGGCAGAGGCATCGAACATGATAGAAGGTACAATACCTATTTATGATTTTTCAGCCAGAGTTCTATTTGATTCATGTGCTTCATTCTTTCATTTCTGAAGAATTTTTAGATTGTATGGCTCATCCTCTAGAAGAGAAGTCATGTGAATTAGTAGTGGAGGTTCCCTCGGGTGAGTTTATGCTCACCTCGTGTTACATAGATGAAGCTCCTGTTGTGGTTCAAGGGAATCAGATGCCGGGCGGTTGTATGCTCTTCAGTTGTCTGATTATGATATCATCTTGGGTATGGATTGGTTAGAAGCTTATGGAGCTATGTGGATTGCGGAAAGAAAAGAATCAAGTTTTGTCACCCTAATGGTACAGTGTTTGAATATCAAGGTATGCCCTCTCGTACTTCTAAGTTTATAATTTCTGCAATTAAAGCTAGAAAATTAGTTAATGAGGGATGTGTAGCTTATTTAGCTTCTGTGAGTTTGGTTGAGGCTGGTAAGTCAGTAGAAGCAGTTCCGTGGTTAGGGAATTTGCAGATGTTTTTCCAGATGATTTGCTGGGTTAGATCCACACAGGGAGGTGGACTTTACCATTGAGTTGTTGCCAGGCACCATGCCGATCTCTAAAGCTCCATATCGGATGGCGCCGCAGAACTTAAAGAATTGAAAAAGCAATTGGAAGAATTGCTAGAAAAAGGGTTTATTAGGCCGAGTCACTCCCCATGGGGGGGGCGGTGTTGTTTGTAAGAAGAAAGATGGAAGTTTAGAATGTGTATTGATTACAGGAATTGAATGAGGTGACCATAAAAATAATAAGTACCCGTTACCTAGAATTTATGATCTGTTTGATCAGTGCAATCAGCTAAGGTATTTTCT
The DNA here is from genome assembly GCA_014218235.1 of Colocasia esculenta. Taxonomy (NCBI): domain Eukaryota; kingdom Viridiplantae; phylum Streptophyta; class Magnoliopsida; order Alismatales; family Araceae; genus Colocasia; species Colocasia esculenta. Next base: position 143,905,981 of record CM024757.1, read on the forward strand.
AAAATTGATTTAAGATCAGGGTACCACCAGTTGAGAATTAGAGAGGGTGATATTGATAAAACAACATTTAGAACTCGATATGGTCACTATGAGTTTGTGGTTATGCCATTTGGGCTAACCATTGCTCCTGCAGATTTTATGGATTGATGAACATGATTTTCATCCGTATTTGGACCAGTCATTGTGGTCTTTATAGATGATATTCTGATTTACTCAGCATCTGAAGAGGAGCATGCAGCGCATTTGAGATTTGCCTTGCAGTTGTTAAGAGATAATCAGTTGTTTGCCAAATTCAGTAAGTGTGAATTTGGCTAAAAGAGATTCAGTTTAGGCCATGTCATATCAGCTGAGGGAGTAGCAGTTGACCCAAGTAAAGTGGAGGCAGTAATGAAATGGGAGGTGCCTAAGACAATTACTGAAATTAGAAGTTTTCTGGGGTTAGCAGGCTATTATAGGCGTTTCATTCAAAATTTTCTAGGATTGCGGCACCGTGACTAGATTGACTAGAACGGGTGTGCCTTATGTATGGTCTGGTGAATGTCAAAGAAGTTTCATGGAATTAAAGAAGAGACTTACAGCGGCACCAGTGTTGACATTACCGACAGGTAATGGTGGTTTTGTTGTATATATAGATGCATCTAGAAGAGGGGTTGGCGCAGTGCTAATGCAGCATGGCAAGGTAATAGCTTATGCGTCCAGGCAATTGAAACCAGCAGAAGAGAATTACCCCACTCATGATTTAGAGCTAGCAGCAGTTGTGTTTGCCTTAAAGATGTGGAGGCATTATCTTATGGCGAGAGATTTGTGATTTTACGATCATAAAAGTTTAAAGTATATCTTTTCTCAGAAAGACTTGAATCTCCGTCAGCGTAGATGGGTGGAGTATTAAAAGATTATGATTTTAGTTTGGTTACATCCGGGTAAGGCCAATGTGGTGGCTGATGCTCTAAGTAGAAAGTATATTTAAGTCAAATGATGATCAAGGAATGGAAGTTGTACAAGGAAATATGGAGAACTCCTGTATGTACCAAGCAGTCAACAACGAGCAATATTAGCTAGTAGTGCTGTGGAGCCGTCACTGTATTGGCAAATTGTTGAGGCCCAAAAAGCGGATGTAAATTTAGCTGAAATCGTGAAAATGGAGGGAGTCGCTATTGATGATAGCTGTGTGGTCAGGCTTAGAGGCAGGTTATTTGTGCCAACAGAAAAGAAGTAAAACAGAGAGTATTAGAAGAGGCCCATAAATCCTGGTACACTATTCATCCGGTAGTACCATGATGTACCAGGATATGAAGAAGCATTTTGGTGGGCCTCATATGAAAAGGAAATACAGAAATTTGTCTCAAGATGTGCAATTTGTCAACAAATCAAGGCAGAGCATCAGAAGCCTGGAGGTTTATTACAACCATTACCCATTCCGCAATGGAAATGGGATGATATTGCTATGGACTTTGTAGCAAGTTACCGAGGTCAGCAGCAGGACATAATGGAATATGGGTATTTGTTGATAGGCTAACCAAGGTATGCATGGTAGTAGCAGTAAGTATGTCCTGGTCAGTGGACAAATTAGCAAAAATTTATGTTGATAGAATTATTCCATTGCATGGTATCCCAAAATCTATTGTTTCCGACAGGGATCCAGGTTACTTCTAGTTTTTGGAGGAGCTTACAGATAGTAGTTGGCACCGACCTGAGATATAGTCAGCTTACACCCCCAGACGGATGGTCAAACAGAGAGGACTATTCAGACAATTGAAGATATGTTGCGAGCATGTTGTTTAGTTTGGGGTGGTAGTTGGGAGCAGCATCTGGGAATGGTTGAATTTGCTTATATAATAGTTATCATACCAGTCTCGGAATGGCACCATATGAAGCGTTATATGGAAGGCCATGTAGAACACCATTGAATTGGCATGAAGTGGGAGAAATGCAAATGGTAGGCCCTGAATTAATACAGCAGACCACTGAAATGGTAAAGTTTATCAAAGAAAAGTTGCAGACAGCTTAGAGTAGGTAGAAAAATTGCTGATAATCGAAGGAGACCACTTCAATTTGAAGTTGGAGACTTTGTTTTCTAAGAGTTTCTCCTACTAAAGGTATTGTGCGGTCGGTAAGAAAGGAAAATTGAGTTCGAGATATGTAGGACCCTTCCAAGTATTAGAAAGAATTGGAGAAACAGCCTATAGACTTGATTTGCCAGCTGATTTTGCAGATGTTCATGAATTTTCCATGCCTCCATGTTAAGAAAGTGTATTGAAGACCCAGCTCAAATAATCAGTTATCAGGGTGGAGATTGAGGCCGGATATGTCTATGCTGAATACCCAGTGCAAATTACAGGCCATAAGACAAGGAAGTTAAGAAACAAAGAAATTGAGTTAGTTAAGGTCAGATGGGAAAATAGGAGGAGGTGAAGATACCTGGGTTAGCCGAGGAGATGGCTAAAGGGTATCCTCACTGTTTGAATAAGGTTTTAAATCTTTTTAGATGATAGTATTTATAATTATGGTTTAAAAGTTGTATATTTGGAATGTGTATGGATTTCGAGGTCGAAATTTCTTTTAGATGATAGTAAGTAACGTCGTGCATTTTTCGGATCCTTGTGGATCGTGGTGTTCAGTGCTTGTGAGGCTAATGTTTGGCCAATGTGGCTTTTGTTCGGTGGTGCGTGCATTTTTGGGGCTTACTGGGCCGACAGTTTGGGCCCGTAGCACCTGGCTCTCTGTCTGTGAACGCGACAGAGAGGGTCGTCCATTTCTTATGGCGACAGTCTACTCGTCGCGTTCTGGATGCCGTCAGGGAACGACAATCATCTACATGTGCACCGCGTGTCCAGCGCTCGGCGCCTGGCAGACGTCAGCATTGGGAAGGCGACGGCTAGATCCGTCGCGACAAGGTCGCGACGGAATGGTCTGTCGCGTTATCAACCGCTAGAAGGCTTTAAACCCGGCTGGCCAAACAGAGCTGGTATGCTTTGTTCGGCCAGGGGGGAGGTGCTGCGCGGGTTCCGTGGGGATTTTCGGCGTGGGAGCTTGAGCAATGGTGTTTCTCGCCGCGGGAAGCTCGCGTGAAGCGGAAGAAACACTGAAGGATCGCCGTATGTGTGTTCTTCGCAGAGGTAAGGTGACTCCTCCTATTTTCCGGGCTATGGATTGCGTAGGAGAGTGGTTTGATCAGTTATTCGTTTATCTAACAGTAGATACCATGTCTAGAGATTCACAAAAGCATGAAAATTGAGAATGAGGGTGATTTGCATAGCATAGAGTGGTAATCCGTGGAGAGGATCCCGGACTAGGGTTCCTGCCTATGATGGCGACGGTGTTGGCCCTTTCGGTATGGCAGCAAGCTAGCCTAGAGGGGGGGTGAATAGGTTTTTCTGAAATCTGAAATAGAAACTAAAACACAGAAATAACACTTGAGGTTTGGTTAGTTTAGTGTGATAAAATAGTAGCAGTGCGGAAGCAAATAAACAATCACACAATAACACAGAGATTTATCCTGGTTCGGCCCTTCCCACATGGAAGTCCTACGTCCAGTCCCCAAGCAACCTCTTGGGATTTTACTAACCAAGGGTACAGTCCCCCTCAAGGACAATACAAACACCCAGCACCCTAGCTGGTCTTCTTCTCTTTCCGGGCAAGAAGGCAGCCCACTTCTCTTACAGGTAAAGAAGCCAACCTCCTGGTACAAATCCCAGTGCGGTTCTGCTAGACACAAACCCCTAGCTAGGTTCTACACTGTATACAGTCCTACAGCTGGACAGAAGTCTTTCTTAAAAAAGAAAGAACAAAGCTGAGAGTTGGAACAAATGAAAACCAACTAAAAGAACTCTCAGCAAAAAGACTCTCTCCCCAGATTACAAAGATGCACACAGAGAGAGTGAAGAGAGGAGAAGGAGCTTGAAGCTTGAGAGCTTCAGATGCTTGAACACTTCTTCTTGGGCTCAGGCTCTTTCTCTCTTTTCCTTTGAGTGTATGTGGAGTTGAGGTTCTTCCCGGATGTACACTCTTGAAAAATCTTCAGGAAAGCTCATGCTTCTTCTTCAGCCTTGCTTCATCTTTTATATGAGCAATTTGAATAAATCCGTTGGAGTTCTAGCCGTTGCTCATCTTCTCTTTCTTCTAATAATTTGTGGTCTACGAGGTCTGCAAGTATAGAAAAAAATGTTTAGATAAAAGAGTGTTTCTGTCAAAAAGGCTCATACCTCTGTTTCCTGTTGCCACCTAGAAGTAGTAAGTAATCCCCTTTTTGTTGGCAGGAAAGAAAAGATCTAGAGAGATAAGTAAAAAGATCTCCTGTCAGAAAGATAGAGGATTACGTAAATCAAGAATATTTGACTTTTTCACTAGATGCCAAAAAAAATATTTTGGAATATAAAGGAAATCTATGTTTAAGTGAAATCCATGTTGAAATCCATGTTTTACAAAGGAATCCATGTTTTACAAAGGAATCCATGTGAGAAGTCTGTGTGAGTTACAAAGGAATCCTTATGAGTTACAAAGGAGTCTGTGTGAGTTACAAAGGAATCCTTATGAGTTACAAAGGAGTCTGTGTGAGTTACAAAGGAATCTTTATGAGAATTACAAAGGAATCGTTATGAGAGTGAATCCTTATGAGAGTCACTTATCGAATCGTTATGAAAGCGAATCCTTATGAGAGCGAATCCTTATGAGAGTTACAAAGGATCGTTATGAGAATTACAAAGGAATCGTTATGAGAGTGAATCCTTATGAGAGTCACTTATCGAATCCTTATGAGAGCGAATCGTTATGAGAGTGAATCGTTATGAGAGTCACTTATCAAATCCTTATGAGAGCGAATCCTTATGAGAGTTACTTATCGAATCCTTATGAGAGCGAATCGTTATGAGAGCGAATCCTTATGAGAGCGAATCCTTATGGCAGTGAATCCTTATGAGAGCAAATCCTTATGGCACTTTGAACTGAAATCGATGTATATTAAATGTACATCGATTTATCGTTTTAGTGCAAATCACATGGCAATATGTCATAAATTTATATTTATTGGAAAATCATGATATTTAATTATTATTAGAAAAATCATGGTATTAAATATATTTAATATCACATAAATTTATATTTATTAAGAAAAACATGATATTAAATACTTTTAATAATAATTAATTAAACATATATTTTGTTATCACCAAAATAAAAGGGTAAAATATAGGAGTGGTTCAACAATCTCCCCCTTTTTGGTGATGACAAAATTTATGAGAATTTTCTGACAAAAATACGTAAAGCATAGAAAATACAGAAAATTCACAGATAATGCATACCATGCATACTCTCCCCCTTTTTGTCACAAACCAAAAAGGAAGGTTCTTACCATTGCATTCTCTCCCCTTTGTGAAAGAAATTCTTACCATTGAGGGGTTCAACAATGATTGACATAAATGAATAACTCCCCCTTAGTCTGTGCTCCTCCTGAATGAGACTCCACCTGAATGAAACTTGCAAATAATTGTTAGTAATAAAGACTAGTTCATTTTTGTGACTACTCTTTCTTCAGATGTAATTTGAATGAAGAATCTGCAGTCACTCCTGCCTTGAGCATTCTTGGTTTTTGATGCTCCAAGGCTAACCTGCAAATACATTACTCAGAGGTAGGTACCCAAATCTTTTTGGGTCCTTGATGGTTAGATGCATGAAAATAACCTTTAAGAATCCAAACTAAGTGCCTTGTTGTGCAGGTGTTTACTGTGTGTCCTAATTTATTACAATGAGAACAGCAATGAATATAATCTATTTTGCAGTTCTTATTGTTTTTATGATGTCTATTTAGGACATAATTTTTTAAAACATTTTCTTTTACAGGGGCCATTTTCTGAGGCAACTTGGTTTCTTTTACAAATTTTGGTAATGGATATTTTCCTGGAATTATTGCTTGTTTTCCTTTTTCCAGTGGTATGTATCCAAGCCCTTGTTTATTATTTCCAGATTTTGATCCTTTTAAACATAGGGCTAAAGATGTTTTTCCTTTAGTTAATTTTCTAACTGATTCTTTTAAATAAAGATTTTCTTCAGTTAGAGTTTTCCATTTTTCTTCTAACTCTAACTTCTCATTATTCTTACTTTTCAAATCTTCATTTAAACGATAATTATTATTTTTAAATTCTTTTAATTGTTCTTCTAATTGTTCCATTTCTGATTTAAGATCAGAATTAGTGTTTTCCAAACAAGTAAGGTTGTTTTTCATATTTTTTAGTTCTTTTACAACCCCCTTATGTTTTTCATATAGTTCATTAAAGACTTCTTCTAAGTCTTCTTATTCTGACCCTGAATCTATGCAAGAATTAAAAAATGAGTTAGAATGTACCTCATCTAGTCCCACCATGAGGGCTAGATTTACCTGCTCCTTTTCAGAATCTGAGCTTGCTGAGCTTGTGACCTCATCATTTTCCCAAGCAGCCGTCATGGCTCTTCTTTTAATTTCTTGTGCTGCTTCTTGGGCTTCTCGGTTTGACCAGTCTTCTTGAGTCTTGGACAATCCGGTCTCAGATGTCCAGGTTTTCTGCATTCATAGCAGACTGGTTCTTTCTCTTTTCTGTCTTTCTTTTGAATCCTTTTCGATCCATTTTTCTTCTTCTTGAAAATTTTCTGAAGCTTGGACAGAACTTCATCTACGTCACTGTCTTCAGAATCTGCATTTTTGGAGCTAGAAGAAGAAGAAGTGGAAGGAGCAGCTACAACCTTAAGAGCATTAGTACATTTCTTCTTAGATGAGCTTTCAGACAATCGCTCCATATTTATTTCATGTGCCATGAGAGAACCTATTAAATTATCAATTGACAATTTGGTTAAATCATGGTCCTCTTCAATAGCAGTTACTTTAGGTGTCCATGAAATAGTTAAGGACCTAAGTATCTTTCTAACAGTTTCCTCATCAGAAAAATTTTTACCAAGAGAACTCAAACCAACTACTATGCTCGAAAATCTATTATACATCTGAGTGATATTTTCATTTGGAAGCATTTTAAATTGCTCATATTGTGAGACAAGAATATCTATCCTAGTTTTTTTACTTTATCTGTTCCTTCATAAGTTATCTGCAGTTTATCCCATATTTCTTTAGTTGATTTACATGCAGATACTCTACTAAATTCTCTTTTGGATAAAGCACAACATAAGTAGTTCTTAGCTTTAAAGTTTAAAGATAATTACTTTTATCTACTGCTGTAATGGCAGTAGTGCCTGGAATAGGAACAATAACATAATCACCTACCTCGATTACTTGCCACAGATCAAAGTCTGTGCCTCGAATGAAGCATTCCATTCTCATCTTCCAATATTGATAGTCATCTCCATCAAAGAATGGAGGTCTGGTGACTGATTGACCTTCAGCATATCCTTGAGCTGCCATGGATCTTTGCTCTAAGATCGTTGGATCTTCTTTGAATGATCAGAGACCCTCTCTGATACCACTTGTTGGCCCTTTCGGTATGGCAGCAAGCTAGCCTAGAGGGGGGGTGAATAGGTTTTTCTGAAATCTGAAATAGAAACTTAAACACAGAAATTAACACTTGAAGGTTTGGTTAGTTTATTGTGATAAAGAGTAGCAGTGCGGAAGCAAATAAACAATCACACAAATAACATAAGAGATTTATCCTAGTTCGGCCCTTCCCACATGGAAGTCCTACGTCCAGTCCCCAAGCAACCTCTTGGAATTTTACTAACCAAGGGTACAGTCCCCCTCAAGGACAATACAACACCCAGCACCCTAGCTGGTCTTCTTCTCTTTCCCGGGCAAGAAGGCAGCCCACTTCTCTTACAGGTAAAGAAGCCAACCTCCTGGTACAAACCCCAGTGCGGTTCTGCTAGACACAAACCCCTAGCTAGGTTCTACACTGTATACAGTCCTACAGCTGACAGAAGTCTTTCTTAGAAAAGAAAGAACAAAGTTGAGAGTTGGAACAAATGAAAACCAACTAAAAGAACTCTCAGCAAAAAGACTCTCTCCCTAGATTACAAAGATGCACACAGAGAGAGTGAAGAGAGGAGAAGGAGCTTGAAGCTTGAGGGCTTCAGATGCTTGAACACTTCTTCTTGGGCTCAGGCTCTTTCTCTCTTTTCCTTTGAGTGTATGTGGAGTTGAGGTTCTTCCCAGATGTACACTCTTGAAAAATCTTCAGGAAAGCTCATGCTTCTTCTTCAGCCTTGCTTCATCTTTTATATGAGCAATTTGAATAAATCCGTTGGAGTTCTAGCCGTTGCTCATCTTCTCTTTCTTCTAATAATTTGTGGTCTACGAGGTCTGCAAGCATAGAAAAAAGTGTTTAGATAAAATAGTGTTTCTGTCAAAAAGGCTCATACCTCTATGTTTCCTGTTGCCACCCAGAAGTAGTAAGTAATCCCCTTTTTGTTGGCAGGAAAGAAAAGATCTAGAGAGATAAGCAAAAAGATCTCCTGTCAGAAAGATAGAGGATTACGTAAATCAAGAATATTTGACTTTTTCACTAGATGCCAAAAAAAATATTTTGGAATATAAAGGAAATCTATGTTTAAGTGAAATCCATGTTGAAATCCATGTTTTACAAAGGAATCTATGTTTTTACAAAGGAATCCATGTGAGAAGTCTGTGTGAGTTACAAAGGAATCCTTATGAGTTACAAAGGAGTCTGTGTGAGTTACAAAGGAATCCTTATGAATTACAAAGGAGTCTGTGTGAGTTACAAAGGAATCCTTATGAGAATTACAAAGGAATCGTTATGAGAGTGAATCCTTATGAGAGTCACTTATCGAATCGTTATGAAAGCGAATCCTTATGAGAGCGAATCCTTATGAGAGTTACAAAGGAATCGTTATGAGAATTACAAAGGAATCGTTATGAGAGTGAATCCTTATGAGAGTCACTTATCGAATCCTTATGAGAGCGAATCGTTATGAGAGTGAATCGTTATGAGAGTCACTTATCAAATCCTTATGAGAGTACTTATCGAATCCTTATGAGAGTGAATCGTTATGAGAGTGAATCCTTATGAGAGCGAATCCTTATGGCAGTGAATCCTTATGAGAGCAAATCCTTATGGCACTTTGAACTGAAATCGATGTATATTGAATGTACATCGATTTATCGTTTTAGTGCAAATCACATGGCAATAATGTCATAAATTATATTTATTGGAAAATCATGATATTTAATTTATTATTAGAAAAATCATGGTATAAATATATTAATATCACATAAATTTATATTTATTAAGAAAAACATGATATTAAATATTTTTAATAATAATAATTAAACATATATTTTGTTATCACAAAATAAAAGGGTAAAATATAGAGTGGTTCAACAGACGGAACCCCCTGTCGCGATCTGATCGCGACAGGTCGACCAGTCGTGTTCAGGTGGGGAACGCGACATGTTGGTGCATCGCGTTCACGTGGTGAACACGCCATATCGAACTGTCGCATTCTGAAGGCGACACATGCCCATGTCGCGACCACAGTCGAGTGGTCTGAATACGCATGACTTATGTGATGTGATTATCCGATTGTTATTATTCGGTGTATTTGGTAATGCCGTGTGGTGCATTGGCACCTGTGGCGCTCTGGGAGTGCATGTTTACAAAGCTAGCGTGTTGGTTACATAGCTAGCTAGTGGGTTGCGTCTTGGCATGGTATGTATGCGAGGCACATTGTGTTCACGTGCTATGAACAGTCGGTATTTGTGAATGTCGTAAGATTTCACGTAGTTTGTGTGGTGCGCACGTGGTTTTGTGTGCGTGGCAGGTAGTACGATGCCTACTGTGGTTACCTCTCTAGTTGGGTGCCCCAGGTTCTCTGTGAGCCAGACTGTAGTTCGGGGCTTGTCCCGGTACTGTGTTGTACCGTCGAGGTCTGTGTCGTCTGTCCTGGACACCCTCACTCCTTTGTTTGAGTTGTACGTCCGGCTGAGGGAAGACGACAGTGGGACAGTGACTCTGAGTTTATTTTTAGTCACATGTAGCGCGCTCTTAGTTGGGGGTACGGACACCGGTAGTGGACACTAGTCCCCAGCTAGTCTTTTCCAGTGCCTCACTCTAGAGTGCTTCGGCCAGAGACCCTAGAGGTGCCAGGCATGGGCCTGCGGTTGTGTACCCGCAGGAGTGGTGTTTAGTTGGTCTCCACAGTTGTTTGACTTTTCCACGTGGAAAGGCAGCTGGACCTTTCGTCCGTGGCTACGAGACTGAGAGGTAGACCTGTGTTTGTTTGTCCGAGTCAGTTACTGATGTCGCGAACCAGTCTACGTGGCTCGAGTGTGGCAGTCTCTACTTTAGCTCGTACACGTGATTGAGTTTTGCAGTTTATTTATTTACTTTGTTTAATATAGTCGGCAAGTGGTAAGTATATTTATTGCTTTAATAACCTGCGTGGTTGTGCTATAAACTGCTAGTATAGTTTACCGCATCTGTACTTGTGTATGTCACGCCCCGACGCGGAATATCAGAAGCGAAGGCAGTTGCAATAAAAGGGTATAGAGCAAGTACTAGACATCAACCCTTGCACATTGAAAATGCTAAAGCAAATCTTTCTCATTAATAACTTTTCAAATGCCTAGGTACAACCATAATATCAGAGCATTCTATAGGGCCCAATTACATTGAAATAAATGGAAATAACTAACTACAACTCTAAAAGACATAGTGACTCGAGGGTACTCCTGGCTTCACTCTGGTCATCCCATCCTCGTGAGTGTAGGTGTCATCTCGGTCTCACCTGAGAACACAACATCAAATAACGTAGGGTGAGCGATAACGCCCAATAGGACTTAAATCTCAGGCTCAAGCATGCTTTAAATAATTAACGCATTTAATGGCAGAGTATCTAAAGATAGCAGGTACAAGAGAGTCAAATATGCAAGAGATAGCACGACAGGTAACAAGATAGCACAATAGCACCGAGATCGAGTATAGTTTCCAAAGTAGCACATGTATCGAGTATGCACATAGCAGGTGTGGCCATAGCAAACTAGTACAAGTAAAATAATAGCACGACGAGTATAACACTGTGTCTTCTAGACATCGAGAGAGTATAGCACGTTTTGGTTTGATTGTCATTATAGATAGTCGTGATAGATAGCACTTGAGTGTAATGCCAAAACACTCTGATTGTCACGTCCCGAGAATTACGCAGCGGATATTAGTTCGAATAATTCGAGTCGATATTCCGAGACGTGGACAGTCGGCAAATAAGCCTCTAGCTAGCACGCGCTAAATGTGTATCAACACAAACATCATAATAGGGCCCAAATGTTGAACTCAATATAATTGTATTCAAATCTCATATTTGTCTCAGATAAACTAATACATGACTAAGACTCAATTAAAGCAAAAGTACATAACCTCACTTCCTACTACATTGTTCTAACACTCATAATAAACTAACTATAGATAGACTCATGTTTGGAACGCTCTTCACTCGGACGCATTCCCTTCCTCTTGAACTTCATAGTCACCTAGATTGGGTAAAAGTAGGGGATGAGCAAACTAGCCCAGTAGGATTTATATCTCAATGTGCGGGCAATGATATAAGTGATTAACATTTTAGAACTAGGCAAGTACGATGAACGATATGCAAGTACGAACAAAACTCATTAAAACATGATATATAAAACAAGCTGGATAGAGTGAACAAGACAGAATAAGATTTTTGAACAAGATGCCAAGAAAGAACTAGCAATAGATCACTTTGCACAAGCACGCAAGATTCACTTGATGTCAATAGTTTTCAAGAAAGCAAGATATCACTAGTTGCAATAAATGCAGGATGGCCATATCACGCAAGCAAGCAAGCAAGATTGCACAAGCACGTTCAAGTAACACTAATCAGGCACGTAGACACCAATGTACACCAAGAAAAGATCCATCAAGAATGTACACCAGGACACGTGTATGTGGTTATGTATCTAACATTCAACAAGCAAGAAAGTACTCCCAGCGCAGATGCAACGCCAGTAATCATTATACCCCATGGTTAACAGTATATTTATGACTCTCCGTCATTGGGGCTAGACTGGAGCCCTTGGACACACTCCGTGCCCTGTCAGCCATCTCATGTAAAATTTTAAATGAAGATACCCACAGTCATTAATAATGGCCAATGAGAGTTTCATATGTAAGCATGTGTAATGTCATGTTCATGATGATGATAAGAAGAATACGTTGAACATGATTCCATGAGGACAATAGTCAAGAGATAAATTCGACAACTGAACGATAAGGTTTACAATTTAGTTCAATCTTTACATTAATAGCTTTAGTCTAGATGGCAATTCACACTCACGAGAACGAGAAGAGAAGAAGTGCACACCCTAGATGTATAAGTGTGTAGAAATGCACATGTGTAAATTCACAATCCGTCGGTCTCAAACTCTCGGAAAAACACTTGACATGATGGCATGCAATGAACCATGCATTTAGCTTCAAATGGGTTTACAAGATTTTAAGGTAAAATTTATCACTTAAAGCAAGCTAGAATGGTAACAAGAGTAAATCACAGGTTTCAGGTATGATCATATCATTAAGAAAAAATTAGAATAATATTCATGTAATTAAGGATTTTTCAATGGGTTAAACACCTTTTAAGCCATTAAATAGACATTATGTAATGAAAAGAATCAAAAATGTAATATCTGTGAAGGTAGTGTCGACACAATCCATGCTGGTGTCGACACTATGCTTCAAACACAAAGCAGAAACATGACAAAATGGTCAGGTAGTGTCGACACTAGTTCAAGTAGTGTCGACACTAGAGCCAGGTTCCAGAAGACCTTCTGGAAAACATGGGACATGTGTCGACACTAGAGAGGGTAGTGTCGACATAGATCAGTCTCCCAGAACTTCCTGGGTAAAACTGGGACAGTGTGTCGACACTAGATGAGGCAGTGTCGACACTAGATGGGTTTCCCAGAACACTTCCTGGGCTGTTTGGGACAGGGTGTCGACACTAGATGGGGTAGTGTCGACACTAGAGGGCTTCCCAGAACACTCTCTGGGCTGCCTTGGGACAGTGTGTCGACACTAGATGGGGTAGTGTCGACACTAGAGGGCTTTCATGACAAAATTTATGGCCAAGTGTGACCTGAAAACATGTCTCATGCAGTGATTCACTTACCTATCTTATAACTCTCTAACTAATGACATTTAGATAAAACGTTCAACACGAAAGATGACGAAGACAACTAGTAGAAGAACTTTGATGTTGGGGGTTTGATCAAATTCAGTCTCGAATCCCGAGAAAACATATGAAGAACAGAAAGTCAAGTGTAGCCCGAAATCCCAGTATCATGCAGTGACTCTATTCCCACGCCTGTAACTCTCTAACCAAGGGTTCTTGGACAAAACGTCCAACATAAAAGATGATCGTGACTCCAATTAGAAAAACCTTTGTGAAGGAAGTGCGGTCAAATTCAGTCTCAATCACGTGCATAATAAGAAGAAGGGGAAAAACCCTAACAGTGCGCGACTTTGGAAAAACACTTATAACTCAAAACATACTCATTAGAATTCGATGAAACCAGTGGGAAAAGAAAGCTAACTTGATGCTCTACACATTGGGATAGGATATATTAAAGTTTGGCCCGAGAAAACCTACCTTTGGGTTGAAGAAATCTCATTTTTCCAGAAAACCCGAGTTCAGACACTCGGAGGAAAACGCTTACTGCTCCGTGAATACTGCATGGAATTTGAGAATTTACTTGGGTTAGAACGTAGCCTTGACCCTCTTTCCAGGGGTATAAGCCTTGCAAGGTTTGGTTTAGGTTTGACTCACCTTTGGTCGACTTCAAGATGATGGTCTGTGCAGGTCGCAGCAGACGAAACAGGGGAAGAAGAACGCCTTGGTGTGGATGATCTCCTGCTCCCCAGCCACCAAGAACTTCTCCACACGACCCCAGCAAGTTCTAAAACTCGTTCCTAGTTTTGGTGTAGAGTACTTAAGCAACCATGGTGTTTAGGAGTCCTATTATAACTAGGAAAGCTAAGCTGCGGTTTTGACAGGGCAGTTTCCTATCTTTTGAGGATTCTTTCCTCCCTTAGAGTGTGTGAGGCTTTAGGAGACCTTCCACCATAGATAGGCACGAATTTGGGTTGCCAAGAATGCAAGATTGCATCCCAATTCAACTTAAATTGCCTCTTTCCAATTTCAGCCTATTTAGAGTTACGAATTTCTATGCATTCTCTAGCTTTATTTGATTATTGGGCCAATTGATGTCCATTGACCCGCTTATGATATTGGGTCATTAATATATAATTGGAGGTCCCTCCGACATTTTTATTAAATTTGATTTCTATATATATTAAAATTTCCGGGGTGCTACACCTCCCCCACTTAAGAGAATTTGGTCCCCAAATTCATGTACAGCAAGTGATTTTACAAGTGAGGTGTTACTTGTGAATAGCTCCGGAAATCTTTTGCGCATTGCTTCCTCGGTTTCCCACGTGTCGTCCTCATCCATGCGTTGATTCCATCTAACCTTACTAGTGGGATAACCTTGTTCCTTAGTTGGCGCAGTTCCCGGTCTACAATCGTAATTGGCTTCTCTTGATATGTTCCGTCCTTGTTGAATTCCAGAAGCTCATATTCTATGACATGCCATGGATCTCGTACATACTTTTTCAACATGGATATGTGGAACACGTTGTGTATTCCCTCCATTCGTGGTGGTAAAGCTAGACGATATGCCACCTCGCCGACTCTTTCAAGGATTTCGAAAGGCCCGACAAACCTTGGTGACAACTTGCCTTTAATGCCAAAACGTCTGATCCCACGGCCTGGTGACACTTTCAAGAATACATGTTCACCCACCTGAAATTCCAGATCTCTTCTTCTATTATCTGCATATGCCTTTTGCCTTTGCTGCGCCACTGCCATTCTTTCTCTGATAAGCTTCACCTTCTCTGTGGTTTCCCTTATCATCTCTGGTCCTAACATTTGTTTTTCGCCAACCTCATACCAGCATATTGGAGATCGGCAACTTCTGCCATAAAGTGCTTCAAATGGTGCCATCTGAATGCTAGCTTGATAGCTATTATTGTAGGCGAACTCCACAAGAGGTAAGTGTTCATGCCAGCTACCTCCAAAATCTAGGACACATGCTCTGAGCATATCTTCAATCACCTGGTTGGTTCTCTCCGTCTGTCCATCTGTTTGTGGATGGAAAGCCGTGCTAAAATTTAGTTTAGATCCCAAGGAGTAATGCAGTCCTTCCAAAAGTGGGATGTAAACCTGGGGTCTCTATCAGACACGATAGACACGGTACTCCATGTAATCTGACTATTTCCTTCACATACAATGCAGCCAGAACATCTATTGACCACTTATTCTTCACTGGCAAGAAGTGAGCTGACTTGGTTAAGCGGTCAACTATAACCCAGATACCATCGAATCCACCTCTAGATTTAGGTAGTCCGAAAATAAAATCCATCCCTATACCTTCCCATTTCCATGCCGGAATTTCTAGGGGTTTGAGTTTACCTGCGGGTCGTAAGTGTTCTGCCTTGACCCTTTGACATGTTAAGCATCGGGCGACATATTCCGCCACCTCTCTCTTCATATTAGGCCACCAGAAGCTTCTTTTCAAATCCTGATACATTTTGGTAGTTCCAGGATGAATAGTATATCTGGTCTTGTGAGCCTCGTCCATAATCAATTTCTTTGTTTCTGCATGGTCGGGTACACAGACTCGATCCCGGAACAATAGCCTTCCATCTTCGTTAATGAGAAATCTGGCCTCTGGTCCAGATTAGCCTTAATCTCCACAACTATAGGGTCATTGTCTTGGAGTGTTGTGATGTCCTCCAATAGTGTGGGCTGTGCTCTAACACTTGCAACAAAACATCCCTTCTCTATGATGTCTGCATCAATATTTAACTTGGCGAAGTCCTCTAATAACCTCCATCACTCACCATGAGACTAGACAAGGTAGCCATCGGCTTCCTGCTAAGAGCATCTGCCACGGCATTTGCTTTTCCTGGATGATATTGAATAGAGAAGTCGAAGTCCTTGAGATACTCCAACCACCTCCGTTGCCTCATATTCAAGTCCTGCTGAGAAAACAGATATTTCAAGCTTTTATGGTCAGAAAACACAATGAATTTCTCACCATATAGATAATGACGCCATATCTTCAAGGCGAAGACTACAGCAGCTAGCTCCAGATCATGTACGGGATAATTGTCCTCGTGCTTCTTCAATTGTCTGGACGCGTAGCATACCACTTTCCCTTCTTGCATCAGCACACAGCCAAGGCCGATCCCGGATGCATCGGTGTATACTTCAAAACTACCCCCAGCAGTTGGCAAGGTTAGTACGGGTGCTGAGGTAAGGTGTTCTTTCAATGCCTGAAGCTTTCTTCACATTCGTCAGTCCATGCGAATGGATTCTCCTTCCTGGTAAGCCTGGTCATTGGTACAGCTATCTTTGAGAAATCTTTAATGAAGCGACGATAATAACCGGCTAACCCCAGAAAGCTTCTGATCTCCGACACAGTTGTCGGCCTTTCCCAATTCTTTACCGCCTCCACCTTGGATGGATCTACAGAGATTCCCTCCTTGGATATGATGTGACCAAGGAAAGATACTTCCTCCATCCAGAACTCACACTTACTAAGTTTAGCATAGAGTTGGTTATCTCTGAGCACTTGCAGAGCAACCTTCAAGTGTTCCTCATGTTCTTCTTTGGATTTGGAGTAAATAAGGATGTCATCAATGAACACCACTATGAACTGGTCCAAGTAGGGCCTATAAATATTGTTCATAAGTTGCATGAAAGCCGCTGGAGCATTGGTTAATCCGAACGGCATGACCACGAACTCATAGTGACCATACCTACTCCGGAATGCAGATTTGTGAATATCCTCTTCCTTTTCTTAGTTGATGGTAGCCAGATCTTAGATCTATCTTAGAGAAATATTGTGCGCCAGAAATCTGGTCAAACAGTTCATCGATGCGGGGTAGTGGATACTTGTTCTTTATTGTCAACTGGTTCAACTGACGGTAGTCAATGCAAAGCCTCATTGACCGTCCTTCTTTCTGACGAATAGTACTGGTGCTCCCCACGGGGATGTACTAGGCCTGATAAAACCTTGATCTAACAGTTCTTGGATCTGTCTCTTCAACTCCTGCAATTCAACAGGGGACATGCGATACGGGGCCTTTGAAACAGGGGCTGCCCCAGGGAGTAACTCAATGGTGAAATTTACCTCCCGCTCAGGTGGTATACCAGGCAATTCCTCAGGAAATACATCAGGATATTCCCTGGCTATTGGAATGTCTTCTAAGGTCGGTTTCCTCTTTTCAGTAGCCAAGACGGAAACTAGGAAAGCATCACAACCCTGGTTGATCAGCTTAGAAGCCTTCAAGGAGGATATCAAGATAGGGTGTTTGTGATAACGGGTGCCAAGTAGTGATAGAGTTGGAAGGTTTGATCTTTTAAAAGTGACCCTCCTATGGCGACAGTTCACATCGGCATCATATTTAATTAGCCAATCGACACCCAGAATGGCATCATAACCCTTCATGTCTAAACAGATAAGGTCTGCAGGGAGATTGTGTCCTCCAATTATGGTTTCACACTTTGGCAAGTAGTGAGTGAGTTCAGATTCTGAGCCTAGTGGAGAGGCTACAATGATCTTGGATTTCAAGGGTACAGGTTTGACAGGTAAAGTTGCAGCAAATGTGGTGGAAATAAAGAATATGCAGCTCCCGTATCAATAAGTACAAATGCAGGTTGAGAGTGTATGGAAATGGTACCTTCCACCATACCCCCTTCCTCGGGTAGGTCAGCTTCTATGACAGCATTAAGGCGTCCTTGACGTGGTGCATTCTGGGCTCTCCCGGGCTGGTCCTTCAGCATAGGACAATCCGGAATACGGTGGTCACGACCACCACATCTCAAGCATGCCCCGAGCTTCTTCCAGCATTCCTCAGCTCGGTGTCCTGGTTTATCACAAAACTTGCAGTTTTCAGACGACTGCCTACCTTCCACTTTGACTCTTTTATCTCCCGCCGCATCTCTTCCAGCAATTGGCCTCTTGTTATTGCTGTTGAAGTTGTTATTGTTGCTACGAAATGTTGGAACAGTGTTAGGTGCTCCCTTCTTGACAAAGACCGGCTTAGAGTTGTCCTTGCCCCTCATGCCATCCACCTTGGCCATGGTGTCCTCCACTAGCTGAGCTCTTTGGACCATCTCAGTGTAAGTTTGAATGTTGTGTGGTCCGAGCCTTTCAATGAACATTGGCCTGAGTCCATCCATGAAACGGTTGGCCTTCAGTCTATCAGTTCCCACCAGATGTGGGGCATACACAGCAAGACGTGCGAACTGAGCCTCATACTCAGCCACAGACATGTTCTTTTGTTTTAGTGCAGCAAACTCTGCTGCCTTCTTCTCCTTCACTCTCTCAGAGAAATATTTCCCCGGAATATCTCCAGGAATCCAGCCCACTCTAGTTCAGCTATATTAGGCAGATGGGCCGAAGTGGCCTTCCACCAAGCTCGGGCATCTTTAGTAAATTGGAAAGTGGCCAGTACCACTTTCTCCCTATTAGTGCATTGCATAACCTGGAAAATCCTTTCCATCTCCTCTTGCCAATTCTCTGCCTCGTCCGGATCAGGGGATCCAGAGAAACGAGGAGGGTTTAAACTCCTAAAATTCGGTGCAGATCACCGGCTCCATTCCTTGCAGCTCCTGCCTGATTCCCAGCCTGAACCACATTTTGTAATGCCTGAGTCAATCCAGCCACGGTTTCCTGCATCGCTTGCCATTGGTTACGAGCCATTGCAGTTGAGTGAGAGAGTTATGAGGTTCCTGAGAAAAGGATGGAAACTAATTAATGTCTCTCGATACATTATAAGAGTCAATGGGTAAGAGTGTTTTATTTCTTTCTGACACATTCCAGTCTCTACCCATTCTCACCAGGTATTATATTTAATTTCCATGACCTAGGTTCCATAGGTATCTCCTACTCCTGAGACATATCCTATTTGGTATTCCTAGGCTTGATACCACTAAACTGTCACGTCCCGAGAATTACGCAGCGGATATTAGTCGAATAATTCGAGTCGATATTCCGAGACGTGGACAGTCGGCAAATAAGCCTCTAGCTAGCACGCGCTAAATGTGTATCAAACAAACATCATAATAGGGCCCAATGTTGAACTCAATATAAATTGTATTCAAATCTCATATTTGTCTCAGATAAACTAATACATGACTAAGACTCAATTAAAGCAAAAGTACATAATACCTCACTTCCTACTACATTGTTCTAACACTCATAATAAACTAACTATAGATAGACTCATGTTTGGAACGCTCTTCACTCGGACGCATTCCCTTCCTCGACTTGCTCTTCCTCTTGAACTTCATAGTCACCTAGATTGGGTAAAAGTAGGGGATGAGCAAACTAGCCCAGTAGGATTTATATCTCAATGTGCGGGCAATGATATAAGTGATTAACATTTTAGAACTAGGCAAGTACAATGAACGATATGCAAGTACGAACAAAACTCATAAAACATGATATATAAAACAAGCTGGATAGAGTGAACAAGACAGAATAAGATTTTGAACAAGATGCCAAGAAAGAACTAGCAATAGATCACTTTGCACAAGCACGCAAGATTTCACTTGATGTCCATAGTTTTCAAGAAAGCAAGATATCACTAGTTGCAATAAATGCAGGATGGCCATATCAAGCAAGCAAGCAAGCAAGATTGCACAAGCACGTTCAAGTAACACTAATCAGGCACGTAGACACCAATGTACACCAAGAAAAGATCCATCAAGAATGTACACAACCAGGACACAGACACGTATGTGGTTATGTATCTAACATTCAACAAGCAAGAAAGTACTCCCAGCGCAGATGCAACGCCAGTAATCATTATACCCCATGGTTAACAGTATATTTATGACTCTCCGTCATTGGGGCTAGACTGGAGCCCTTGGACACACTCCGTGCCCTGTCAGCCATCTCATGTAAAATTTTAAATGAAGATACCCACAGTCATTAATAATGGCCAATGAGAGTTTCAATATGTAAGCATGTGTAATGTCATGTTCATGATGATGATAAGAAGAATACGTTGAACATGATTCCATGAGGACAATAGTCAAGAGATAAATTCGACAACTGAACGATAAGGTTTACAATTTAGTTCAATCTTTACATTAATAGCTTTAGTCTAGATGGCAATTCACACTCACGAGAACGAGAAGAGAAGAAGTGCACACCCTAGATGTATAAGTGTGTAGAAATGCACATGTGTAAATTCACAATCCGTCGGTCTCAAACTCTCGGAAAAACACTTGACATGATGGCATGCAATGAACCATGCATTTAGCTTCAAATGGGTTTACAAGATTTTAAGGTAAAATTTATCACTTAAAGCAAGCTAGAATGGTAACAAGAGTAAATCACAGGTTTCAGGTATGATCATATCATTAAGAAAGCAATTAGAATAATATTCATGTAATTAAGGATTTTTCAATGGGTTAAACACTTTTAAGCCATTAAATAGACATTATGTAATGAAAAGAATCAAAATATGCAATATCTGGTGAAGGTAGTGTCGACACAATCCATGCTGGTGTCGACACTATGCTTCAAACACAAAGCAGAAACATGACAAAATGGTCAGGTAGTGTCGACACTAGTTCAAGTAGTGTCGACACTAGAGCCAGGTTCCAGAAGACCTTCTGGAAAACATGGGACAGTGTGTCGACACTAGAGAGGGTAGTGTCGACACTAGATCAGTCTCCCAGAACTTCCTGGGTAAAACTGGGACAGTGTGTCGACACTAGATGAGGCAGTGTCGACACTAGATGGGTTTCCAGAACACTTCCTGGGCTGTTTGGGACAGGGTGTCGACACTAGATGGGTAGTGTCGACACTAGAGGGCTTCCCAGAACACTCTCTGGGCTGCTTGGGACAGTGTGTCGACACTAGATGGGGTAGTGTCGACACTAGAGGGCTTCATGACAAAATTATGGCCAAGTGTGACCTGAAAACATGTCTCATGCAGTGATTCACTTACCTATCTTATAACTCTCTAACTAATGACATTTAGACAAAACTTCAACACGAAAGATGACGAAGACAACTAGTAGAAGAACTTTGATGTTGGGGGTTTGATCAAATTCAGTCTCAAATCCCGAGAAAACATATGAAGAACAGAAAGTCAAGTGTAGCCCGAAATCCCAGTATCATGCAGTGACTCTATTCCCACGCCTGTAACTCTCTAACCAAGGGTTCTTGGACAAAACGTCCACATAAAAGATGATCGTGACTCCAATTAAAAACCTTGTGAAGGAAGTATGGTCAAATTCAGTCTCGAATCACGTGCATAATAAGAAGAAGGGGAAAAAACCTAACAGTGCGCGACTTTGGAAAAAAACTTATAACTCAAAACATACTCATTAGAATTCGATGAAACCAGTGGGAAAAGAAAGCTAACTTGATGCTCTACACATTGGGATAGGATATATTAAAGTTTGGCCCGAGAAAACCTACCTTCTGGGTTGAAGAAATCTCATTTTTCCAGAAAACCGAGTTCAGACACTCGGAGGAAAACGCTTACTGCTCCGTGAATACTGCATGAATTTGAGAATTCCACTTGGGTTAGAACGTAGCCTTGACCCTTTTAGGGGTATAAGCCTTGCAAGGTTTGGTTTAGGTTTGACTCACCTTTGGTCGACTTCAAGATGATGGTCTGTGCAGGTCGCAGCAGACGAAACAGGGGAAGAAGAACGCCTTGGTGTGGATGATCTCCTGCTCCCCAGCCACCAAGAACTTCTCCACACGACCCCAGCAAGTTCTAAAACTCGTTCCTAGGTTTGGTGTAGAGTACTTAAGCAACCATGGTGTTTAGGAGTCCTATTATAACTAGGAAAGCTAAGCTGCGGTTTTGACAGGGCAGTTTCCTATCTTTTGAGGATTCTTTCCCCTTAGAGTGTGTGAGGCTTTAGGAGACCTTCCACCATAGATAGGCACGAATTTGGGTTGCCAAGAATGCAAGATTGCATCCCAATTCAACTTAAATTGCCTCTTTCCAATTTCAGCCTATTTAGAGTTACGAATTTCTATGCATTCTCTAGCTTTATTGATTATTGGGCCAATTGATGTCCATTGACCCGCTTATGATATTGGGTCATTAATATATAATGTTGGAGGTCCCTCCGACATTTTTATTAAATTTGATTTCTATATATATTAAAATTCCGGGGTGCTACACACTGATCATGTAACTCCATGGGCACTTTGGGCGGCATCCAGACCAGATCGGCCCTTTATATATTGCAGGCATTGGTTTATGTTTATCTTTAGACAATCAGTAAATGGCCAATATAGAGTACAAGAAGTAGATGAGAGCATAGATGAATAGACGAGAAAGTAGAGTGAACGTGAAATGCAGGAGCGAAAGTAGAGTACAGATGATGAGGTAGTGGTCATTGCACGTAAGCGAAGAGTAAACAGGCGGATAGAACAGTGCACAACACGCGAGTCGTATTGGCAGTCAGGTGGAATTCACGATCTTCCCACTGGCTATGTATGCACAAGTCCAGAGGTTCGACGTGATTCAAGGTAAGAGGAACTTCTAATAGGCCGTTGGATCATATCGATCCCTAAGGTTGTAATGGGGTTAGGTCAAAACCGGCTCGTCGACCATGGGAATCCATGATCAGAGGAGACTTACGGAGAGGCCTTGCGCAGGGTTCACTAGTCGGCGAAAGGACTATCCGACTGAGAGTACACCCAAGCCAAGTAAAGTGTGTATATAAAACAGGTACTGACGTTCTAGAGGGATTCTAGAACAGTGGAGCGTCGATATCGGTATATACCACGCAAGAATAGAATACAAGTCCTTAAAATAGGGAAATTACATACTTTTATTGCAATAATTTACCAGATACATTATGGATCTTTTCTGCCAATTTCAGCCACATATGGATGGTTCATGTGTGTGCATGTGTAAGAGAAATCATAGCTAGAAATAAGTCGTGAATATGCATTTTAAATCATTCAATGTAGTTTCTTCCTCAATTGTACCAGTTTACCTAGGGGTATGCCCCAGGATCCTGTACTTTTGTTGAAATTTGGCTATGTAAATCTTGTACATTATATATGAAATGGTGAATCATATATAAGATCAAGTGGTGTTCCTTTTTGTGTTCACGGACTCGTGTGTGTTGTCCCTTGCGAGGTTACGGCCCGATCGAGGGAGGCGGACTTGGATCAAGTTCGTTAATGGTTTAACGGGTTTGAACGAGACGTTCCGTCACATCTTTGATGTCCTCAATGACCACACACCCGGAATTTGAGCACCCTCCGGAATGAGAGTTATGAATGATGGTGAAGTGGGTGGGTGAAGAGTAGAATAAGAGGTAGGAGGAGTGGGATAGATGGTCCAGCAGTGGATGGACCAGATGATGAGGGTCCAGCAAAAGAAGATGATGCTGGAGGGTTCTCAAAAATAGGAGGAGGAGGAATAAGGTGGAGGAAGTAGGAGAAGAAGAGGAGGTAGTAGGAAATGGTGCAGGTGAGGAGATGTGTTTTGGAAGGGGTTGTTTGAAGGTAGCAGGGGCTGGCGGTGCAGTGGATGAAGAAGGTGGAGAAGGAGGAGCTGGAGTCTTAAGAGGTGAAGAGACAGGAGGCTCTGGGGCACAACAACAGCTTCTACTGGATCTTCAATGTTGACTTGCTCTGCTTCGGATTCCACTGGCCCTGATGGCCCAGACTCTTCCACCACTAGCCATGGAGGCCCTAACTTCTCAACTGATGGCCCTGGTGGTCCTGATGCTTCCTGTGCAGGCTCAAAACTTACTGGATCAACCACATTGGGCCCTGATTGTCACGTCCCGAGAATTACGCAGTGGATATTAGTTCGAGTAATTCGAGTCGATATTCCGAGACGTGAACAGTCGGTAAATAAGCCTCTAGCTAGCACGCACTAAATGTATATCAACACAATATCATAATAGGGCCCACCTGTTGAACTCAATATAAATTGTATTCAATTGTATTCAAATGGAAACTAATACAGGACTAAGACTCAATAAAAGTAAAAACATAATACCTCACTTCCTACTACAATGTTCTAACACTAAAAAAAATACTAATTATAGATAGACTCATAAGTGGGACGCTCATCACTACTCGGACGCATTCCCATCCTCGACTTGCTCTTCCTCTTGAACTTCATAGTCACCTAGATGGGGTAAAAGTAGGGGATGAGCAAACTAGCCCAGTAGGATTTATATCTCAATGTGCGGGCAATGATATAAGTGATTAGCAATTTAGGACTAAGTAAGCACGATGAATGTCATGATATGCATGTACAAATGAAACAGATTAAAACATGATGCATGAAACAAGCTAGATACAGAGTGATCGTGTTAGAGCAAGAATATAACGAGCAATATGTTGTCAAGAGTGAAGCATGTAACAAGCACGCAAGATATCATGCAAGTTGCAATAAATGCAGGATGGCCATATCACGCAAGCAAGCAAGCAAGAATGTACGAGCACGATCAAGTAACACTAATCCGGCACGTAGACACTAATGTACACCAGAAAATCCATCAAGAATGTAGACCAGGACACGTGTATGTGGTTGTTGTATCTATCATTCAACAGCAAGCAAGACTCCAGCGCAGATGCAATGCCAGTAATCATTATACCCCATGGTTAACAGTATATCTATGACTCGCCGTCATTGGGCTAGATTGGAGCCCTTGGACACACGCCGTGCCCTGTCAGCATCTCATGTAAAATTTTTTAAATGTAGATACCCACAGTCATTAATAATGGCCAATGAGAGTTTCAATAAGTAAGAGTGTTTAATGTCATGTTCATGATGATGATGGGAACAAGTAATAAGTAATTGAACATGATTTTCAATTGATAACAATGGTCAAGGGTTAATTTGCAGCATAACGGTACGACTTATACTTTAGTTCAATCCTTACATTAATGGCTTTGTCTAGATTGTAATCACACTCACGAGAACAAAAGAGAAAAGAAGTGCACGCTATCTCTAGGGAACTTCAATGGTACAACCAACCTCGTCGGCCATGTGGGAATCCATGGTCAGAGGAGATTTACGGAGGCCTTAGTGAAAAGGTCGCTAGTCTACCGATTCGGATGACCGGTAGAGAGTTTCCAATTTCCAAGAAAGGGCTGCCTAACAGTGCAAGTGTGTAGTGCGTACGCGTGTCTCAATTCACAACCTTCGGTCTCAAACTCGCGGAAAACACTTTAACATGATAGCAGAAGTGAAACTATGCACTTAACTAAACATGGATTTCATGATTTTTAAGATAACCTTCATCATTTAAGAAGCTAGAACAGTTCGAAGAGTTAATCCAAAGTCACCTGATAGTCACGTCATTAGAAACAGTTAGAATAATGTTCGTGTACTTAAAGCTTTTTAAATGGGTTTAACACTTTTAAGCCATTAAAATAACCACCATGCATTGATCAGACCCAAAACATGTAATTACACACTAAATATCACATCAACCAGACCTCGGTATAGCGTTAGGTTTGAAGAAGGTAGTGGGGGTTTATGAAAATCCTGAGATCATGATAGGTACATATAAAAAGCGACAGGGCTGTCAGCCCGGGGTCAGGTCGCGACAGACCCCAGTAAGGTCGCGACGGGTCGGGACCAGAACGCGACAGGTGATGTGAGGAACGCGACGGGGTGGTCAGATCAGGCAGCAAGTCGCGACGGAGCGCTTCGTCGCTTTCAGAACGCGACGGTGGGTGCTGTCGCGACAAGACCTCAGAACGCGGCCTATCGGGCCGTCGCCTTCACAGGTTCTGCGCCTGCGTTGACAAGAGAAGGGACATGTTCTTGGATTGCGGTCCAGAACTACCTTATATTGACACAAGGTGTTTCTAAAATAGAGAACATTTGTACAGGGTATGAAAAATAACAAAATAGTTTTAAACTAACCTAGACATGCAAGGGTACTTCCATAAATCGGAATTAGAAAATAATGAGGTTTTGATAGGCTTTAATCAAGTCAACTCAACGTAGAAGACAAGTGTAACCTGAAGAGTAGTTTCATGCAGCAACCCTCTTACTATCTTATAACTCTCTAACTAATGAGATTTAGACAAAACGTTCAACACAAAACCTGACGAGACAACTAGTAGAATAACTTTCATTTATGAGTTTACTCTAATTCGGTCTTGATCCCATGCAACATACAAAGACGGGAAAACCCTAACAATGCACGACTTTGGAAAACGCTTATAATTCAAAATCTACTAATGAAATTCGATGAAACCAGTGGAAAATGAAAGTTACTTGATGCTCTACACATTGGTATAGGATATGTTAAGTTTTGGCCCGAGAAAACCTACCTTTTGGGTTGATGAAGTCTCGTTCTTCAGAAATCCCGTGTTCAGACCACTGTTGTAAACGCTTAATACACCGTGTACACTGCATGGAATTTGGGCATTCCACTTGGTTAGGAAGTAGACTCGACCCTCTTTCCAGGGTATAAGCCTTGCATGATGGGATTTAGGTTTGGCCTACCTTAGCTCGACTCCAAGATGAGGTTTGTGCAGGTTGCAGCAGACGAACGGGGAAGAAGATGAGCTTCTTGTGGTCGATCCACAGCTCCCTAGCCACCAAGACTCCTCCACACGACCCCAGCATTTCTAAAACTCGTCCCTAGGTTTGGTGAAGAGTATTTAAGTAACCATGGTGTTTAGGAGTCCTATTGTAACTAGGAAAGAAGGGTTGGGATTGGTTGTGGTCTTTCTAATTTTTAGGATCTCTTCCTCATTAGAGAGTCTTGGCCATCAAGCAATCCATGGTGGTAGGCACGAATTTGGTTGCCAAGATTGCAGATCTCTTCCCAATCCAACTCTAATTACCCCTTTCTAATTTCAGTCTATTTAAGCCACGATTTCCATGCATTTCTTGTTTATTGGATTTTTGGGTCATATGTGATCCATTGGCCCAATTAAGATATTGGGTCATTAATATATAATGTTTGGAGTCTCTCCAACACTTTTATTTAATTTTTGATTGCGTCGTATTTCCATGTTAACGGTTTTCCGACTTGTTTCCTATTTGGATAATTGGTCACCATGTGATGTTCACTTGGTTAATTTGATTTTTTGTCGCACGAATTTCTTTGTGGAACCCTAAGAATAATGTGTGGGGTTGATTTCCTCATTTTTACGGATTTTTCCGATATGTTTTAGCACATACGATAATGATACGTATGTTTTAAATACCTTTGACTTATGGAAATTATTTATTTCTATTTATTCGAATTTTTATATAGTTAAAATTTCCGGGGTGCTACACCCTCCCCCACTTAAGAGAATTTGGTCCCCAATTCATGTATAGAAAATTATTGTACAAGTGAGGTGTACTTACTGTGAATAGCTCCGGGTATCTTTTGCGCATTGCTTCCTCGGTTTCCCACGTGTCGTCCTCATCCATGCGTTGATTCCATCTAACCCTTACTAGTGGAATAACCTTGTTCCTTAGTTGGCGCAGTTCCCGGTCCACGATCTAATTGGCTTCTCTTGATATGTTCCGTCTTTGTTGAATTCCAGAAGCTCGTATTCTATGACATGCCATGGATCTCGTACATACTTTT
The DNA here is from genome assembly GCA_014218235.1 of Colocasia esculenta. Classification (NCBI taxonomy): domain Eukaryota; kingdom Viridiplantae; phylum Streptophyta; class Magnoliopsida; order Alismatales; family Araceae; genus Colocasia; species Colocasia esculenta. The sequence continues at coordinate 143,933,608 of CM024757.1, forward strand.
TCAACATGGATATGTGGAACACATTGTGTATTCCATCCATTTGTGGTGGTAAAGCGAGACGATATGCCACCTCGCCGACTCTTTCAAGGATTTCGAAAGGCCCGACAAACCTTGGTGACAACTTGCCTTTAATGCCAAATCGCTGATCCCACGGCCTGGAGACACTTTCAAGAATACATGTTCACCCACCTGAAACTCCAGTCTCTCTTCTCTATTATCTGCATATGCCTTTTGTCTTTGCTGCGCCACTGCCATTCTTTCTTTAATAAGCTTTACCTTCTCTGTGGTTTCCCTTATCATCTCTGGTCCTAGCATTTGTTTTTCGCCAACTTCATACCAGCATATTGGAGATCGGCAACTCCTGCCATAAAGTGCTTCAAATGGTGCCATTTGAATGCTAGCTTGATAGCTATTATTGTAGGCGAACTCCACCAGAGATAAGTGTTCGTGCCAGCTACCTCCAAAATCTAGGACACATGCTCTAAGCATATCTTCAATCACCTGGTTGGTTCTCTCCTCTGTGACCATCTGTCTGTGGATGGAAAGCCGTGCTAAAGTTTAGTTTAGATCCCAAGGAGTAATGCAGTCCTTTCCAAAAGTGGGATGTAAACCTAGGGTCTCTATCAGACACGATAGACACCGGTACTCCATGTAATCTGACTATTTCCTTCACATACAATGCAGCCAGAACATACTGACCACTTATTCTTCACTGGCAAGAAGTGAGCCGACTTAGTTAAGCGGTCGACTATAACCCAGATACCATCGAATCCACCTCTAGATTTGGGTAGTCCGAAAATAAAGTCCATCCCTATACCTTCCCATTTCCATGCCGAATTTCTAGGGGTTTGAGTTTACCTGCGGGTCGCAAGTGTTCCGCCTTGACCCTTTGACATGTTAAGCATCGGCGACATATTCCGCCACCTCTCTCTTCATATTAGGCCACCAAAAGCTTCTTTTCAAATCTTGATACATTTTGGTAGTTCCAGGATGAATAGTATATCTGGTCTTGTGAGCCTCATCCATAATCATTTTCTTTGTCTCCGCATGGTCGGGTACACAGACTCGATCCCGGAACATAGCTTCCATCTTCATTAATGAGAAATCCGGCCTCTGGTCTAGATTAGCCTTAATCTCCACAAGTACAGGGTCATTGTCTTGGAGTGTTGTGATGTCCTCCAATAGTGTAGGTTGTGCTCTAACACTAGCAACAAAGCATCCCTTCTCTTTGATGTCAGCATCAATATCTTGGCGAAGTCTTCTAATAACTTCCATTCGTCACCATTAAACTTGACAATGTGATCATTGGCTTTCTACTTAGATCTGCCACAACATTTGCTTTTCCTGGATGATATTGGATCGTGAAGTCGAAGTCTTTGAGATACTCCAACCACCTCCGTTGTCTCATATTCAAGTCCTGCTGAGAAAACAGATACTTCAAGCTTTTATGGTCAGAAAACACAATGAATTTCTCACCATATAGATAATGACGCCATATCTTCAAGGCGAAGACTACAGCAGCTAGCTCCAGATCATGTACAGGATAATTGTCCTCGTGCTTCTTCAATTGTCTGGACGCGTAGCATATAACTTTCCCATTTTGCATCAGCACACAGCCAAGGCCGATCCCGGATGCATCGGTGTATACTTCAAAACTACCCCCCAACTGGCAGGGTCAGTACGGGTGCTGAGGTAAGGTGCTCTTTCAATGCCCTGAAACTTTCTTCACATTCATCAGTCCATGCAAATGGATTCTCCTTCCTGGTAAGCCTGGTCAATGGTACAGCTATCTTTGAGAAATCTTTAATGAAGCGACGATAAACCGGCTAACCCCAGAAAGCTTCTAATCTCCGACACAGTTGTCGGCCTTTCCCAGTTCTTTACCGCCTCCACCTTAGATGGATCCACAGAGATTCCCTCCTTGGATATGATGTGACCAAGGAAGGACACTTCCTCCATCCAGAATTCACACTTACTAAGTTTGGCATAGAGTTGATTATCTCTGAGCACTTGCAGAGCAACCTTCAAGTGTTCTTCATGTTCTTCTTTGGATTGGAGTAAATAAGGATGTCATCAATGAACACCACTATAAACTGGTCCAAGTATGGCCTATAAATATTGTTCATAAGTTGCATGAAAGCCGCTGGAGCATTGTTAAACCAAACGGCATGACCACAAACTCATAGTGACCATATCTACTCCGGAATGCAGACTTGTGAATATCCTCCTCCTCCTTTATTCTTAGTTGATGGTAGCCTGATCTTAGATCTATCTTGGAGAAATATTGTGCACCGGAGATCTGGTCAAACAGCTCGTCGATGCGGGGCAGTGGATACTTATTCTTTATTGTCAACTGGTTTAACTGACGGTAATCAATGCATAGCCTCATTGTCCCGTCCTTCTTCTGACAAATAGCACTGGCGCTCCCCACGGGATGTGCTAGGCCTGATAAAACCTGATCTAGCAATTCTTGGATCTGTCTCTTCAACTCCTGCAATTCAACAGGGGACATGCGATACGAGCCTTTGAAACAGGGGCTGCCCCAGGGAGTAACTCAATGGTGAAGTTTACCTCCCGCTCAGGTGGTATACCAGGTAATTCCTCTGGAAATACATCAGGATAGTCCCTGCTATTGGAATGTCCTCTAGGTTGGTTTCTTCTTTTCAGTTGCCAAGACGGAAACTAGGAAAGCATCACAACCCTGGTTGATCAGCTTAGAAGCTTTTAGGAGGATATCAAGATAGGGTGTTTGTGATAACGGGTGCCAAGTAGTGATAGAGTTGGAGGTTTGGTCTTTTAAAAGTGACCCTCCTATGGCGACAGTTTACATCGGCATCATATTCAATTAGCCAATCGACACCCAAAATGGCATCATAACCCTTCATGTCTAACAGATAAGGTCGGCAGGGAGATTGTGCCCTCCAATTATAGTTTCACATTTCGCAGTAGTGAGTGAGTTCAGATTCTGAGCCTAGTGGAGAGGCTACAGTGATCTTGGATTTCAAGGGTACAGGTTTGACAGGTAGAGTTGCAGCAAATGTGGTGGAAATAAATGAATATGCAGCTCCAGTATCAATAAGCAAAATGCAGGTTGAGAGTGTATGGAAATGGTACCTTCCACCATACCCCCTTCCTCGGGTAGGTCGGCTTCTATGACAGCATTAAGGCATCCCTGACGCCGTGGTGCATTCTGAGTTCTTCCTGGTTGGTCCTTCATCATGGACAGTCAGGAATACGGTGGTCACGACCACCACATCTCAAGCATGCCCCGAGCTTCTTCAGCATTCCTCAGCTCGGTGTCCTGGTTTATCACAGAATTTGCAGTTCTCAGCCAACTGCCTACCTTCCACTTTGACTCTTTTGTCTCTCGCAGCATCTCTTCCGCATTCGGCCTCTTGTTGTTGTTGTTGACGTTGTTGTTACGAAAGGTTGGAGCAATATTAGGTGCTCCCTTCTTGACGAAGACCGGCTTGGAGTTGTCCTTGCCCCTCATGCCCTCCACTTTGGCCATGGTGTCTTCTACTAGCTGAGCTCTTTGGACCATCTCAGTGTAAGTTTGAATATTGTGTGGTCCGAGCCTTTCAATGAACATGGGCCTGAGCCCATCCATGAAACGGTTAGCCTTCAGCCTTTCAGTTCCCACCAGGTGTGGGGATACACAGCAAGACGCGCAACTGAGCCTCATACTCAGCCACGGTCATCCTTTCTGTTTTAGTGCGCAAACTCTGCTGCCTTCTTCTCCTTGACTCTCTCAGAGAAATACTTTCCTCAATATCTCCAGGAATCTGGCCCACTCTAGTTCAGCTACATTTGGCAGGTGGCCGAGGTGGCCTTCCACCATGCTCGAGCATCTTAGTAAATTGGAAAGTGGCCAGTACCACTTTCTCTCTATTGGTGCATTGCATTACTTGGAAAATCCTTTCTATCTCCTCTTGCCAATTCTCTGCCTCATCTGGGTCAGGGACCCAGAGAAACGAGGAGGGTTTAAACTCCTAAAATTATGGTGCAGATCACCGGCTCCATTCCTTACGCTGCAGCCTGATTTCCAGCCTGAACTACATTTTGCAGGGCTGAGTAAGTCTAGCCACAGTGTCTTGCATAGCTTGCCACTGGTTGCGAGTCATTGCAGTTGAATGAGAGTGTTATGAGGGTTCCTAAGAAAAGGATGGAAACCAATTAATGTCTCTAGATACATTATAAGAGTCAATGGGTAGGAGGGTTTAATTCTTTCTAACATATTCCCAGTCTCTACCCATTCTCACCAGGTACTATATTTAAATTTCGTGACCTAGGTTCCATAGGTATCTCCTATTCCAGAGACATATCCTATTCGATATTCCTAGGCTCTGATACCACTTAACTGTCACCTCCCGAGAATTACGCAGCGGATATTAGTTCGAGTAATTTGAGTCGATATTCCGAGAAGTGAATAGTCGACAAATAAGCCTCTAGCTTGCACACACTAAATGTATATCAACACAACATCATAATAGGGCCAACTGTTGACTCAATATAAATTGTATTCAATTGTATACAAAATAGAAACTAATACAGACTAAGACTCAATAAAAGCAAAAGTACATAATACCTCACTTCCTACTACATTGTTCTAACACTAAAAAAAATACTAATTATAGATAGACTCATAGTGGGACGCTCATCACTCGGACGCATTCCCATCCTCGCTTGCTCTTCCTATTGAACTTCATAGTCACCTAGATGGGGTAAAAGTAGGGGATGAGCAAACTAGCCCAGTAGGATTTATATCTCAATGTGCGGGCAATGATATAAGTGATTAACAATTTAGGACTAGGTAAGCACGTGATGTCATGATTGATGACCAAACTGTCCCCATATATAAATTACTTCACTTATTTATATATATTAATTTTGATGATTAACAAATAGTACTAATGAATTACTTGAGCCTTGAGGATAGGAAATAAAAGCAAAAGAAAGTTCAAAGACAATCAGGTAAGACTCTCAATTTACAAGTATTATGATCGATTTCCTTTCTGACCAAATTACAAACAAATCGATACCATAACGATTGCTTTAGACTTCATAACGTTTGTTATCATAACGATTTCCCTTCTGGCTGAAAAGTCATGTTGTTTCAATCAAGTCGATGCCATAACGACTTCATAAGTCATCGTAACGATTCCTTTAGAACTCGTAACGACTTGCTTGTCATAACGACTTCATAAGTCATCGTAACGATTCTTTAGAACTCGTAACGACTTGCTTGTCCTAACGACTTCATAAGTCATCGTAACGATTCCTTTAGAACTCGTAACGACTTGCTTGTCATAACAACTTCATAAGTCATCGTAACGATTCCCTTAGAACTCGTACGACTTGCTTGTCATAACGACTTCATAAGTCATCGTAACGATTTCTTTAGAAAGCGTAACGACTTGCTTGTCACAACGACTCTATAAGTCATCGCAACGATTTCTTTAGAAAGCGAACGACTTGCTTGTCATATCGATTCTATAAGTATTCATAATGATTTCTTTAGAACTCGCAACGACTTGTTCGCCGTAACGATTCTATAAGTATTCATAACGATTTCTTTAGAACTCGCAACGACTTGCTTGCCGTAACGATTCCACAAGTTATCATAACGATTTCTTTAGAGCTCATAACGACTTGATAAGTGTTCACAACGATTTACATCGTATAACGATTTGTTAAGTGTTTCACAACGATTTCTCCTGTGTCATAACGACTTGGCCAATCTGACTTGTTCATAACGATTTCATAAGTCATATAGCCATCGATTTCATATCTTGATATCTTATTCATCTTAAAAGCATTGACTAGTCAAAGTCCACGTAGACATCTCCCTGACGCTTTTGCATTTATGAGATCTGAACGTATCTCTGCATGCATGCAGACCATATCATCCCTTATCGTGCCTACTCTGAATACGTCTTTTATACTTAAGCTATTTTGCTTTACTATTCTCATGACTGTTGCTACTGACGTTGACTGACATCAGAGACAGCTTAGCTGTCTGCTATTTGAGATCGACATTTGTGCAGACCTCTGAACTAGCTTCATGGTACAACGTTAGAAAAATAGAAGCCAACGGATTTTCTGAAGATCTCATCTCTTTGCGTGTTCAAGTGATCAAAAGACTGTTGACTGGAAGCTTTCAAGACTCCAGATATCATTCAGTCTAACGACTACTCAAAAGAGAGACAACGGACACTTCAACGTCTACATTTCAAATTGAAGATATAAATCCAAGTCAGATGAACAGAAGACCGTATAACGTTGAGGAAAAACATTCAAATCCTTCTGAAGAAAGTTTTAGAGCAGAAAACTTCATTCCTCTTAGCTCTTGCTCCTTTGCTCTCTACTAGCTCGTGAAAGATCATTTGAAGAGAGCTTGTGTAGTTCTGAGAGTGAGCTTAGATTTAGATTCTTTGCTCTCAGTGCTAGGTCCTTCAGATCATCGCTTGTTGCAGTTTGATCTAGGGGCTTGTCTTACAAACCTCTCTGTGTGTTGTTCCCTTCTGGTGTGAAGGAAGACCTGGTGGTATCCAGGGTGTTGTTCCCTTCTGGTGTGAAGGAAGACCTGGTGGTATCCAGGGTGTTGTTCCCTTCGGGTGTGAAGGAAGACCAACTAAGCTGGGTGTTGTTGTGTCCTTAAGGGGGACTGTACCCTTGATTAGTGAAATCCTGAGGTATTGCTCAGGGACTGGACGTAGGTCTCCTGTGGAAAGGAGTTCCGAACCAGGATAAAATCCTTCTGTCTTGTGGTTGTATTTTGTGTGATTGCTATCTCTCTTCCTCTAACTCTAATCTTCATTTGAGTTGTTGTGTAATCTTTTAGTGAACAGGTATTCATCAAAGATCAAATTTTTAATAACCCATTCACCCCCCCCCCCTCTGGGCTAGCTAGCTGGGCAACAATGATATGCATGTACAAATGAAACAGATTAAAACATGATGCATGAAACAAGCTAGATACAGAGTGATCGTGTTAGAGCAAGAATATAACGAGCAATATGTTGTCAAGAGTGAGGCATGTAACAAGCACGCAAGATATCATGTAAGTTGCAATAAATGCAGGATGGCCATATCACGCAAGCAAGAAAGCAAGAATGTACGAACACGATCAAGTAACACTAATCCGCACGTAGACACTAATGTACACCAAGAAAAGATCCATCAAGAATGTACACCAGGACACGTGTATGTGGTTGTTGTATCTATCATTCAACAAGCAAGCAAGACTCCTAGTGCAGATGCAACGCCAGTAATCATTATACCCCATGGTTAACAGTATATCTATGACTCGCCGTCATTGGGGCTAGATTGGAGCCTTTGAACACACGCCGTGCCCTGTCAGCATCTCATGTAAATTTTTTTTAAATGTAGATACCCACAGTCATTAATAATGGCCAATGAGAGTTTCAATAAGTAAGCGTGTGTAATGTCATGTTCATGATGATGATGAGAACAAGTAATAAGTAATTGAACATGATTTCAATTGATAATATGTCAAGGGGTAATTCGGAAGCATAACGATACGACTTATACTTTAGTTCAATCCTTACATTAATGGCTTTGGTCTAGATTGTAAATCACACTCTGGAGAACAAGAAGAGAAAAGGAAGTGCACGCTATCTCCAGGGAACTTCAATGGTACAACCAGCTCGTCGGCCATGTGGGAATCCATGGTCAGAGGAGATTTACGGAGGCCATGGTGAAAAGGTCGCTAGTCTACCGATTCAGAATGACCGGTAGAGAGTTTTCAATTTCCCAAGAAAGGGCTGCCTAACAGTGCGAGTGTGTAGTGCGGTACGCGTGTCTCAAATCACAAACCTTCGATCTCAGACTCGCGGAAAACACTTTAACATGATAGCATGAAGTGAAACTATGCACTTAACTAAACATGGATTTCATGATTTTTAAGATAACAATTCATCATTTAAGAAGCTAGAACAGTTCGAAGAGTTAATCCAAAGTCACCTGAATAGTCACGTCATTAAGAAAGTAGTTAGAATAATGTTCGTGTACTTAAAGCTTTTTAAATGGGTTTAACACTTTTAAGCCATTAAAATAACCACCATGCATTGATCAGAACCCAAAACATGTGAATTACACACTAAATATCACATCAACCGGACCTCGGTATAGCGGTTAGGTTTACAAGAAGGAAAGTGGGGGTTTAATGAAAAATCCTGAGATCGCGACAGGTACATATAAGGAAAGCGACAGGGCTGTCAGGCCCGGGGTCAGGTCGCGACAGACCCCAGTAAGGGTCGCGACGGGTCAGGACCATAACGCGACAGGGTGATGTGAGGAACGCGACGGGGCGGTCATATCAGGCAGCAAGGTCGCGACGGAGCACTTCGTCGCTTTCAGAACGCGATGGTGGGTGCTGTCGCGACAAGACCTCAGAACACGGCCTATCGGGCCGTCGCCTTCACAGGGTCTGCGCCTGGCGTCGACAAAGAAAGGACATGTTCTTGGATTACGGTCCAGAACTGCCTTATATTGACACAAGGTGTTTCTAAAATAGAGAACAATTTGTACAGGGTATGAAAAATAACGAAAATAGTTTTAAACTAACCTAGACATGCAAGGGTACTTCCAGTAAATCGGAATTAGAAAATAGTGAGTGTTTTGACAGGCTTTAATCAAGTCAACTCAACGTATAAGACAAGTGTAACCTGAAGACGTAGTTTCATGCAGCAACCCTTTTTCCATGCTTATAACTCTCTAACTAATGAGATTTAGAAAAAATGTTCAACACAAAACCTGACGAGGAGAACTAGTAGAATAACTTTTATGTTATGAGTTTACTCTAATTCGGTCTTGAATCTCATGCAACTTACAAAGAACGGGAAAAGCCCTAACTATGCACGACTTTGGCAAAACACTTATAATTTAAAATCTACTAATGAAGTTCGATGAAACCAGTGGAAAATGAAAGTTAACTTGTTGCTCTACACATTGGTATAGGATAAGTTAAGGTTTGGCCTGAGAAAACCTACCTTTTGGGTTGATGAAGTCTCGTTCTTCAGAAATCCCGTGTTCAGACCACTGTTTGTAAGACGCTTAATACACCGTGTACACTGCATGGAATTTGGGCATTCCACTTGGGTTAGGAAGTAGACTCGACCCTCTTTCCAGGGGTATAAGCCTTGCACGATGGGATTTAGGTTTGGCCTACCTTGGTTCGACACCAAGATGATGTTTGTGCAGGTTGCAGCAGACGAACGGGAAAGAAGATGAGCTTCTTGTGGTCGATCCACAGCTCCCTAGCCTCCAAGACTCCTCCACACGACCCCAGCAAGTTCTAAAACTCATCCCTAGGGTTGGTGAAGAGTATTTAAGTAACCATGGTGTTTAGGAGTCCTATTGTAATTAGGAAAGAAGGGTTGCGGGATTGGTTTATGTCTTTCCATAATTTGAGGATCTCTTCTTCATTAGAGAGTCTTGGCCATCAAGCAATCTCCATGGGTGGGTAGGCACGAATTTGGGTTGCCAAGATTGCAAGATCTCTTCCCCAATCCAACTCTAATTACCCCTTTCTAATTTCAGTCTATTTAAGCCACGAATTTCCGTACATTTTCTTGTTTTATTGGATTTTTTGGTCATATGTGATCCATTGGCCCAATTAAGATATGGGTCATTAATATATAATGTTGGAAGTCTCTCCAATACTTTTATTTAATTTTTGATTGCGTCGTATTTCCGTGTTAACGGTTTTCCGACTTGTTTCCTTATTCGGATAATTGGTCACCATGTGATATTCACTTGGTTAATCGGATTTTTCGTCGCACGATTTCTTCGTGGAACCCTTAAGAATAATGTGTGGAGTTGATTTCCCATTTTTACGGATTTTTCCGATGTGTTTTAGCACATACGATAATGATACGTATGTTTTAAATTCTTTGATCTTATGGAAATTATTTATTTCCATTTATTCGAATTTTTATATAGTTAAAATTTCCGGGGTGCTACACTGATGGCCTGACTGCTTCTTCAGAAGGCCCTGGTGGCCGAACTTCTTCTTCGTTCATTGGCCCTGAAGGCCCTGAGCTGCCCTCTGGCATGGGTTGAGTGGGAGCAGGAGGGGCAGAAATAGGCAATTGCGCCCTCACAAAATCTGAAAGATCTGCTACTAAGTGCTTCAGGCTCCCCAACTCACGTTTCAATCCCCGGAGCTCATCTTTTACTGCTCCAATCTCCTTAGCTCTTGTGCTTTGGCTTATGAAAATTGAAGACACTTCATTTTGCAAGGAGCACAACATCTCTCCCTGAACATTTAATCTGTCAGTTATAGTGTAGCAACCTGAATTTTGCGAAAAAAAATAAAAATTTAAATAAAGAATTAAAACCTAGCTAAATGGATATTTAAATGAAAAGAGCACTAAATAAAAACCCATTAAATGGAAAAGAGTAATGGGCTTTGCTTAATGGATCCTCTAGAATTTATTGGGTCAAAAATATGAATTGCAAGGGAGAGAATAATAAGAAAATACCCTAAATTCAGAGTTTAATTATATCATAATTGGAAAGGGGTTATTAAAGCAATAAAAGTGACAATTAGAGTTGAAATTGGATTCCTAAACCTACCCCATATAGTCTAGCACGAATTAGATACTATCCTAACCCAATTAAAGATTGAAAGTAAGAGAGGAAAGGTGGAGTTAGGAAATCTCAGAATTAAGAGGAATTTGAGTAGTAGTAGGAATAAGAACTTGTGTTTATATAAATACACCTCTTAAACCCCCTTAGCCGACCCTAGCTCGTTGCCAAAGGTTGTTGGACATGGAGAAGAGGCCAAGGAGGAGAGGATCGCTGGGAGAAGGAGTTCTTGAAGCTTCTTCCTCGTTCTTGGAGTTCTAAGCCCTAGAAGATAAATCGAGTCAAAGGTAGGCATTCTCACAAGCATAAAAGATGAAACTTTTTCTGTAGGATGTCTGTCTATCAGGAATGAAACCCTCAAGTTTCATAATTTTCCATCGAGCATATCTTTAGTTCTTGATTTTTCATGTTCTGCAACTTACATGACCCCGAACCCTCTTCTAACTCTTGATCTCCTTGTATACCCAATCTCATGCTACGAAATTTTTATTGTAGGAACTGATGCATGTTAGGCATCTTTTGACCCTGAAAGCCCTAATTTTTGTGAGCATGTTGCTCGAATTAAATCAATCTTGCTCTCTGTGTCATGTTCTATATTACTTGTTATTGTTCATGCTCAAACCATGTTCAAACCCTGCTCTCTTTTAATTCCTATTTACTGGAAGTACTCTCATATGTCTAGTTTCATTTTCCACTGGTTTCGTTATTTTTCATCATGTATATAATTAGTTATGATTTTCTAAACAACCCTGTATCAAAATTTAGACAACCAATGTCTGTTCTGACTCCTGTCAGAGTCAGGCACAGACCACCAGATCGCGACTGCCCGATATGTCGCCTTCTGGGGTCCGATTGCGACAGCCTACCCGTCGCGACCAAGAAGGCGACAGGTAAGCCGTCGCGTTTCCAGTACCTGATTCGCAAGTCCTGTCGCGACCCTTTCCCGCCTCTGTCGCGTTCACAAGGCCGTCGCGACAGTACCCATGTCGCGATCTGCCTACCCCTGTCGCAATCCTCATTGGCCCATGTCGCGTTCACAGGTTTTTGATGAAAATCCATAAAAATTATTTCTGTCGCTTTCTAAATTATTCTTACGCCTTTTTACAGTTATACCCCCAGTAAAAACTTGTTTTAAAAAAAATGGAGCTACATTGAATGATTTAAAATACATATTCACGACTTATTTCTAGCTATGATTTCTCTTACACATGCACACACATGAACCATCCATATGTGGTTGAAATTTGGCAGAAAATATCTCATAATGTATCTGGTAAATTATTGCAATAAAAGTATGTTAATTGCCCTATTTTAAAGGACTTGTATTTGTTTCTTGCGTTGTTTATATACCGTTATCGACGCTCCACTGTTCTAGAATTCCTCTAGAACGTCGAGCACTATTTTTATATACACACTTTACTTGGCTTGTGGTGAACTCTCCGTCAGATATTTCTTTCGCCGGACTAGTGAACCCTTGCACAAGGCCTCCGTAAGTCTCCTCTGATCATGGATTCCCACATGGTCGACGAGCCGGTTGTACCCTAACACCATTACACCTTTAGGGATCGATATGATCAAACGGCTATTAGAAGTTCGCTCTTACCTTGAATCACGTCGAACCTCTGGACTTGTGCATAACATGGCCAGCGGGAAGATCGTGAATTCCACCTGACTGCCGATACGACGTGCGCATGTTGTGCAACTGTTACTATCGCCTGTTTACTCGTCGCATTACGTGCAATGTCCACTAGCTCTCATCTGTACTCTACTCGCTCGTCTATTCACATTCGCTCTACAATCTCGTCTATTCATCTAGTGCTCTCATCTACTTCTTGGTACTCTATATTGGCCATTGACTGATTGTCTAAAGATAAACAATATAACCAATGCCTGGCAATATATAAAAGGCCCGATCTAGTCTTGGGATGTGCGCCCGAAAGTGCTAGTGCCCATGGAGTTAAATGATCAGAGTGTTTTGGCATTACACTCAAGTGCTATCTATCTCGACTATCTATATGACAATCAAAACACAAACGTGCTATACTCTCTCGTTGTCTAGAATGACAAACAAGTGCTATACTCGTTGTGCTATTATTATACTTATGCTAGTTGTGCTATGGCCATCCTACTATTCGTGCTATACTCGATACTTGTACTATTTTGGAAACTATACCCGATCTCGTGCTAGTGTGCTATCTTGATACCTGTTGTGCTATCTCTTGCTATATTTTGACTCTCTTGTACCTGCTATCTTTAGATACTCTGCCATTAAATGCGTTAATTATTTAAAGCCTGCTTGAGCCTGAGATTTAAGTCCTACTGGGCGTTATCGCTCACCCTACGTTATTTGATGTTGTGTTCTCAGGTGAGACCGAAGATGACACATACACTCACGAGGAAGGGAATGACCAAGAGTGAAGCCAGGAGTACCCTCGAGTCATTATGTTATCTTAGAGTTGTTAGTTTATTTCCTTTAATTGCAATGTAATTGGGCCCTATAGAATGGCTCTGATATTAGTGGTTGTAATTAGACATTTGAAAAGTTATTAATGAGGAAGATTTGCTTTATCATTATTCATTGTGTAATGGTTTGATGTCTAGTACTCGCTCTATACCCTTTTCTTGCAACTGCCTTCGCGCTCGATATTCCGCGTTGGGGCGTGACATATAGGCTTCAGGTTCACTCTTAGCTTCTTCTTCTTGGATCTGTGGTGTGCCTTTCTAGTAAGCAATGGGATCTTTGAGGCTACACCCCTTGCCTCTCATACTGGGCCTTTAACAGGCTCCACAACAACATCATCATCAGAATCTGATGAACTTGCAATGAGACCTTCTTGAAATTGATCAACAGGGGCATTCATTGTGGGCTCCCTCTGAGTTTCTGCTTCCTTTTCAACCACATGCTCCCCCTGAGCTGGAGCATCCTTCATCTGAACATCCACTTTGTGGCCGGGTGCCACATCTTTTGAACATGCTACAACAATATTTTCTCCAAGATTTTCTTCTGTGTGGCCTGGTGCCACATCTTCTGAAACAACTGCTCTCTGGTCAATTTCCACACTTGCAATTTCAGCAGGAAAATTTGGAGGGATTTCTTCATGAATTTCTTCCTGCTCCCCCTGAATACTAGAGACAGTTTCCAACACTTCTTCAAATACAAATGCAATAACTGTCGAGGGGGTCTCAACCTCAGATGGCTACCAACGGGCTCAATGTGCTCAGGATCAATCTGTTCTAATCTTCTAGCACTTGCCACTGGTTCTTCAAGTCTGGCTTCTTCTTCCTCTTCTTGGACAACTGGAATTTCTGGGATTATAGTAGCTTCACCTATAATAGTCTCACCTTCTGCCATGGAGGTCTTTGTCCAACACTTCCAACTAGAGCAAATCACTTTTCTTTAAATTTGAGACCTGATAGGTTGGCCCATCTTCTCCATTACCTCTCCCTTCAAATCAAGATTAAAATGCTTGAATATCCGAGTCAGCAAATGGCATAAGGGAGTGAGACATTTAGCTTATTCTTCTTATCCCATAACATTTCTGCAGCAAATCTCATTCTTTCAATCATCACTTAGCCATATTAATGTCTTGATTTGAATTGCCGAAACATCATATCAGAATCGGCTTTAGGGCAAGTTGAAAAAGTGGCACTTCTTGGTACAAGAATCTGGCAGACTATGAAGTGAAGAATCCTATTGAACACATTTAGCTGATTGATATCTATCTTTCCATCCTTTAATTTATACTCTGTCCCAATAATGCCTAGCCCCTTGGCATGAATATCTACACTGTCTACCCCACTGTGACCAACGGTAGACACACCAAAAAGCCTCTCCAATAGATCATAGGTTTGTGGATAGGTGTACCTTTTACTGAGGAGAAGAGGGACCCGTCTTCTTCTACCTTCAGGCATGTGTAGAACGCCTTGACTAGGTCCAGATAGCTTGACTCAGAAACTGTGACCATTCTGACCATTTCATTCTTTCTATGGCTTCCACGATATTATGCATCCCATTCTTCTCTAAATCCGCAATATCTACTGCCTTGTTGCCACACAACTTGGTCTTTACTACTGCAAACCTTTCCTGCTGCTCCGCTGTGAGGAAGACGATGCTGTAACCACCAACGGTGCCGGAACTCCCAGAAGCCGCCATGGAAAAGAACAAGGAAAGTTTCTAGAGGATCGTGGGAAGGAATGGAATAGAAGCCCTCAAGAAATCTTGGCGGGAACAAAGAGATTCTTTGAAATCACACAGAGAGAGGTCTGGAATCGATAGGGTTTTATCGCTCTAGGCAAGTCGAACGAGAAGAGAGAGAGAGAGAGATGAAATCGATAAGGCATGGATTTCGAGCCTTAACGGCAGGACATAAAGGCGCTTTTGAAACGACAGAGCAATAAATGCGAATAACGACAAAAGAGGAGAGGATTACGCAAATAATAAAGAATGTATTCTACAAGAAATAAGGAATTCACTTAACTTAAGGCAGGAGGGATAAATATTATTCTTAAATTTATTATTTCAATTTCATGCAGACGTATCTATTACAAATTACACATGTCTAATTTCCTTCTAAGAGACTTAAATCTCTCTTCAGATAAGGCTATTGTAAAGATGTCTGCCAACTGATTTAAAGTATCTATAAAAGAAATATTATATTGCCATTGCTACATGATCTCTAATGAAATGATATCTAACCTCTATATGTTCGTTCTGGAGTGCTGAACTGGATTTTTGGTGAGATTTATCACACTTGTGTTGTTGCATAGCAATGGGATGGTCTTGATGTGCAATCCATAGTTTTCAAGCTGTTATTTATCCATAGGAGTTGAGTGCAACAGCTCCCAGCAGCTACATACTCAGCTTCAGCTGTTGATAGTGCTACTGAATTTTGCTTCTTTGAAGACCATGAAATGAAGCATCCTGCAAGAAATTGACAACTACCACTGGTGCTCTTTCTATCTACCTTGCATCCAGCATAGTCAGCATCAGAATATCCAACTAAGCTAGTTTCACATGATTTTGGATACCACAGACCTAGATCATGAGTTTTAGCTAAATATCTAAAAATTCTTTTAACAAAAATTAAGTGGGATTCCTTAGGATCTGCTTGATATCTTGCACACATGCATACATTAAATAAAATATCAGGTCTAGTAACTGTTAAGTATAGCAATGATCCTATCATACCTCTATAAAATTTTTGATCAACCTTCTTACCTTCTTTATCACTGTCTAACCTGGTGGATGTGCTCATTGGAGTGGACAGTGGTTTTGCATTGACAAACCCTAATTTCTTCAATAATTCTTTGGTATATTTTGCTTGACAAATATGTGTACCTTCTTTGCCTTGCTTGATTTGTATCCTAGGAATAGTTGAGCTCACCCATCATGCTCATCTCGAATTCACATTGCATAAGCTTCTCAAAATACTTGTACAAAGATTCATCAGTAGATCCAAATATTATATCATCTACAATATTTGCACAAGCAATATACTTTGACTTTTGATTTAATAAACATGTACTATCTACCTGTCCTCTGATAAAATCATGGTTTAACAAAAATGCACAAAGTCTTTCATACCATGCTCTAGGTGCTTGCTTTAAACCATATAATGCTTTATGCAATTTAAAAACATGATCTGGAAAATCTATATCATCAAAACCAAGAGGTTGTTCTACATAGACTTCCTCCTTTATGTATCCATTTAGAAATACAGATTTTACATCCATTTGAAAAAGTTTTAAATCCAATGCACGCGCATAAGCGAGTAAAATTCGAATAGCCTCTAGTCTAGCCACTGGTGCATAGGTTTCATCGAAATCTATACCTTCCTCTTAAGAATAGCCTTGAGCTACCAGTCTAGCCTTGTTTCTAGTGATAACACTAGCTTCATCCAATTTGTTCCTGAACACCCATTTGGTGCCAATCACAGGATGATCTGATGATCTTGGAACAAGGGACCAAACTCGTTTTCTCTTGAACTGATTAAGTTCATCTTGCATGGCTAAAATCCAAGATTCATCAGACAGTGCTTCATTGACTGTCTTAGGCTCAATTTGAGATACAAATGCTAAATAATCACAAGGGATAACATTACCTCTAGTTCTTACCCCAACCGATGGATCTCCAATGATGTTGTCTTTTGGATGATCCTTCTTGTATCTCCATTTCTTTGGAAGATCATTGTGAACTATTTCTTTCTGTTGTAGCTCTTCCAAGGGTGGATCTTCATGATCTTTGATAGACGTTTCCTTTAGTTTCTTGGAAAGATTTTCTGCATTTTCATCATCACAATCGACTTCCTTTCTCAAGGAAGGGTTAGACACATCAAAGATAACATGAACAATTTGTTCAATAATAAACTTTGCTTATTAAAGACTCTATAACCTTTGGGTTTAGAGGCATACCCCATGAAGATTCTTCATCAGATTTGGAATCCAACTTACCTATGTCTCTCTTGCCATTGTTATGAATGAAACATGGACATCCAACATTCTGAAGTGACTGATCTTTGGCTTCCTTTGTGTACAGCTCATACGCGGTCTTCTCAGGATTGGCCTGATTATGACTCTATTTTGACATAGCAAGCTGTGCTAATGCTTCTGCCAGAAATATCATGGAAGATTGTATTCTGATAGCATAGTTCTGACCATACCCAACAATGTTCTATTTTTCCTCTCAGCTACTCCATTTTGCTGAGGTGTCCTTGGTGCTGAGAAGTTGTGCTCTATTCCTTGATCATCACAAAATTCTGCAAACTTATCATTTTGAAATTCTCCTCCATGATCTGAGCGAATGCTTATTATGCTGAACTTCTTATCCTTTGGAACTAACTTACTAAACGTCACAAAGCTTTCGAAAGTATCATCTTTATGCTCTAAGAAGGATACCCATGTAAATCTTGAATAGTCATCTACTATTACAATACCAAAATTCTTTCCTCCTAGGCTGGTAGTTCTCATAGGTCCAAACAAATCCATATGAAGCAATTCCAAAGGTTTGGAGGTAGTTACCACTGTCTTTGATTTGAAGGAGGATTTTGCATGCTTCTCTTTTGCACATGGTTCACACACACCTTCTATTCTTGAGCTTATCTTAAGCAGACCTTCCACTAGATTGCGTTTGATGAGTTTTCTAATTCCATCCAAGCTGCAATGACCCAATCTCCTGTGCCATAGTTCAGCAGTTTGATCTTTATTAGCTGCTAGACAAACATCTTGATCTTTTAATTCTTCTAGGTGCAGTACATACAAGTTCTTTTCTCTGCTGGCTTCAAACACAATTGCACCATCCTTCATAATTAAGCACTTAGACTCTTGAAATTTGATTTGGTGACCCTTGTCACAAAGCTGGCTGATACTTATGAGATTGTGCTTGAGTCCTTTGACGTATAAGACATCTTCTATGAGGGTTCTGTCTTGACTCCCAACTGATCCACAACCGATCACTGAACCTTTTCCATTATCTCCATATGTTACTGTTCCTTCTTCATCTTTGATGTATGAAAATAATCTTCTGTTACCAGTCATGTGCCTTGAGCACCCACTGTCCAGGTACCACTTTGATGCTCTAAGGCTTCCCTACAAAATCACTTAAGATTTAGGTACCCAAGTTCTTTTGGGTCCTTGCTGGTTAGTTTCCTCATTTTTCCTTTTATGAATCCACCTTAAGTGTTTAGTTGTACAAGTTATTTTAGTGTGTCCCAATTTGTTGCAATGACTACTGTTTTAATTGGGTGTATTTAATGTTAGATTTATAGTTAGTATTTTGTTCAGCTACAAACTTAGGCGTTGGATAAATTTTAGGATGAATGATTGTTTCTTCATTATCTGGTGGAGTATATCCTAAACCATGCTTTTTCTTGCCAGATCTTCTTGCTCCTTTTAATATTAGAGATGATTTTCCATTTGTAAAATTTTCAATTCTATTAGTTAGATATTCATTATCTTTTGTTAGTGTGTCAACTTCCTTTTTAAGTTTGCTTAAGGTTTCTGGTTTTCCAGATTTGTTATATGTTCATTTTTAACTTTTAGATCTTCACATAACAATTCATTTCTTCTTTTTAATTCTGAGATTTATTTTCTAGTTGCTCAGTTTCAGATTTTAAATCTGAGTTTGTGATTTCGAAGCATGCATGACTTTTCTTGTGGTTTTTAATAGCTTACATACATCTTTATACTTACTGTATAGTTCATTAAATGCGTCTTCTAGACTATCAGAATCAGATTCATTGCATGAAGTAAAAGATGAATCAGAAGTTAGCTTGTCATCCACACTTTCCATGAAGGCCAGGTTGGCTTTTTCTTCTTCTTCATCACTAGAGCTTGACTCACTGTCTGAGTCACTCTCATGTTCCATGCTGCTGCCATGGCTTTCTTTTTATACCTTCAAACTTCTTGGAGTTGTCCTTCTTTTTGAACTCCATCTTCTTCAGCTTTGGACACTCTGCCTTGATGTGTCCAGGTTTTTTGCATTCGTAGCAAATGGGTTCTGACTTCTTAACATCCTTGACTTCAGGTTTCTTGAAGTCTTTCCCTTTCTTGAAGTACCTTCTCCCTGACTGATATTCTTTCTTAGCAAGAACACGCTGCAGTCTTCTAGAGAGAAGAGCTTCCTCATCTTCACTGTCCTCATCACTTCTTTCATTTTTTAATTCTTCTTCGGAACTGCCTTCTGTAACTTTTAGTGCATTGCTGTGCTTCTTCCTAATTGAGGATTCTCCAAGCCTTTCCATGTTTATATCGGCCATTAGTGACCCAATGAGCTTCTCAAGTGACATTCTTTTAAGGTCATTAGCTTCTTCTATGACTATCACTTTTGGAGTCCATGAGGCTGGTAGTGATCTCAGTATCTTTCTCACCATATCTCCGATCTCATAGGTTTTACCAAGCCCAACCAATCCATTTGTGATGTCAGTGAATCTGCTATACATTTGTGTGATGAACTCTCCTAGTTGCATCTGAAAATTTTCATATTGGGCTACCAAGATGTCTATTCTTGTTTCTCTTTCTTGTCAGTTCCTTCATATGTGATTCTGAGCTTCTCCCACATTTCCATAGCTGATTTGCATGCTTAGATCCTGTTGAACTCTTTCTTGCTCAGTGCACAACATAGTATACTTTTGGCTTTGCTGTTTAGAGATATCTTCTTTTTGTCTTCATTTGTCCAATTTTCCCTACTGTTGAGTACTACAAGGTCTCCTTCTTCGACAATAGACCAAAGTTGGAAATCGAGACCTAGAAGAAAGAACTCCATTCGAGTCTTCCAGTAGTTGTAGTCTTCTCCATCAAATAAAGGGGGTCTGTTGACGGATTGACCTTCTGCATACCCTTGAGATGCCATTTATCTTGCTCTTCATACCGTGAGATCTTCTTTCTTGAAGAGACTTGGCTCTGATACCACTTGTTGCCCAGTTAGCAAGCCTAGAGGGGGGGGGATGGATTGTTAGAAATCTTTTTAGAATAAAACCTGTCAACAAGAACGCTTAATAGAAAAACACTAAGATCGATAGTTAGTGTAAAGAGAGTGAAGACAAACAAGCAAACACACAACAATAGGAGATTTTTATCCTGGTTCAGACCTCCTATCCCAAGAAGTCCTACGTCCAGTCCCAAGCACAACTTGGGATTTCACTAACCAAGGGTACTGTCCCCCTGAGGACTCTTACACATCCAGCAACAACTGGCTTTCTCTTCTAACCCCGAAGAGGTACAAAACACCACCTGATACACAGGTCTTCCTTCCTCAACGAAGGGAATAACAACCACCTGTTTCCAACAGGTCTTCTCTTCAACCGAAGAGGAACACACAGAGAATTGTGTAAAAGGTGAAAGGCCCCTAGACCAAGCTTACAACAGATGGCTTGATCTGAGGCAATATCTGAGAGACAAAGATTTACAACAAGAAATCTCTCAGAACTACAAAAGCTCTCCAAAATCTAAGCAAATGAAAAACGGAGAGCTGAGAGCTAAAGGATGGTGGAGTGAAGCGAATGAGCTCTCTCTTTTCTGATGCTCGCAAGTTTTGGCACGATCAAAAGTGTGTATCTCTTGTGTGTATCTGTGTCTTTTTTTTTGTTCATGAAGTCCTAGTCTTGTATATATCTTCTCTAGAAAAATAGATCCGTTGAGGTGTTCGTTGAAGTGTCCGTTGTCTCTAAGTTTGAAGCATGTTAGACTGCATGGTCCGAGGTGTGGAACAGGTAAGCCTGTAGTCATTAATGCTCTACAAGACACATACGCAAGGAGAAGATTCATCTAGATATCTTTCTCTTCAGGTTGTCCAACGATGTAAGATTTGGTACTGGCAAAGACCTGCACGAAATAAATGCCAAAACATAGACAGCTAGACTGTCTCTATGCTGTCAGTGAATGTTAGAAAACATGCTATAAGACTGTACACCAAAATGGAAATGCCATTCTGTCACCCTGAAAAGTATTTGCGATAGAACATAGGTATAGAAGGCATACAGATATGTGACATGCAGAGAAGTGTACAATCATAATAAATGTTACGTGGTGCAAGATATACGCGGGAAGACTTGAACTCCACATTGTTTGAAAATATGTTTGAAATATCATGGAGAATGGATATTTCAAATTTGTCTGGAAGGATAATATAAATAAAAGTGTATGATAATTCATTCAAAATATAATTGTTGTGAAGAGAGTGATGTTAACGTGAAATCGATGATATATGCACAAATGAAATCCATGGTGAAATGAAATCGATGTGATTCATGTGTATAAGGTGAAATCGTTGTTAATGATAAGGAAATCATTGTGTGTGCAAATCGTTGTTCAAGTAGAAGCGAATCGTTGTTTGACTAAAAGCAAATCGTTGTTTGAACAAATCGTTGTTTGAGTAAAAACAAAATCGTTGTTTTAATGAAGGCAAATCGTTGTTTGCTATCAAATCGTTATTTTAATGAAGGCAAATCATTGTTTGCTATCAAATCGTTATTTTAATGAAGGCAAATCGTTGTTTGCTATCAAATCGTTGTTTAAGTTAGGGCGAATCGTTGTTTCGACCAAATCGATCTGTATGTGAGAGCAAATCGTTACAGTGATCGAATCGTTCTTAAGAGATAGTGAATCGTTACACCGATCGAATCGTTATTTGACTTATCGAATCGTTATAGCGATCAAATCGTTGTTTAACTTAACAAATTGTTACATACAACGATCAAATTGTTGTTTCACTTAGAAAATCGTTGCAGGGATCAAATCATTGTTTTACTTAGCAAATCATTACAACGATTAAATCGTTATAGCGATCAAATCGTTGTTTAACTTAACGATTCGTTACATCGATCAAATCATTGTTTTACTTAACGAATCGTTGTAGCGATGGAAATCATTGTTTTACTTATCAAATCGTTGTAGCGATGGAAATTGTTGTTTTACTTAGCGAATCGTTGTAGCGAAGGAAATCGTTATTTTACTTTGCGAATCGTTGTAGTGATGGAAATTGTTGTTTTACTTATCAAATCGTTGGAGCGATGGAAATCGTTGTTTTACTTAGAGAATCGTTGTAGCGATGGAAATCATTGTACTATAAAGGAAATCGATGTGTACTTAGAAGAAATGCATGCCCTGAACTTTAAATGACAGTGTGTGAGAATAACTTACAAATTTTGCTTGGATTGTTTCCTGTGGATGAACTTCAGAAAAATGTTAGAAAAGTATTTGTTAAGGTTTTATTAATCACCAAAAAATTACATATAATAAATAAAATTATATGGGGATGGACTAATCATCAAGATCTTCACCACCATTCACATTAGAAGAGCAGTGTGCCCTTACTCCAAGCTGATCCGCTCTGAGCTCTCCTGAAGCTTTACTTCGTTTTTCTTTTAAGAGCTTGTTGTTTTTGAGAGAGTAGCTTTATAGCTCCATTCTTTTCTCTCTTAGTTCGTGCCTCAGATCAAGCAAGACTTTGTTGTATAAGCTTGATCTAGGGGCCATCCCTTCAACTTTTTTTTTCAGAGTGTTCCTCTTCTTGTGCGAAGAGAAGACCTGCCGTGGTAGGTGTTTGTTCCCCTTGTTGAAGGGAAGACCTATTGCTACAGGTGGTTGCCTCTTCCTGTGCGAAGAGAATACCTACCGTTGGTAGGTGTGTTGTTCCCCTTATTGAAAGGAAGACCTGTTGCTACAGGTGTTGTACTACCTCTTCAGGTTTGAAGAGAAGGCTAGTGGGTGTTGGATGTGTAAGTGTCCATAAGGGGGACTGTACCCTTGGTTAGTGAAATTCTAAGTAGTTTCTTGGGGACTGGACGTAGGACTTCCTTCTGGAAGGGCCGAACCAGAATAAAACTCTCTTGTGTTGTGTGATTGTTTTTATTTTATTTCGCTGCTCACTAACTCTAACACCTGCATTTAGTATTTCTATTTGAAGTTATTTTAACAGGGAAATTTCAAGATCTATTTTAAGCAATCCATTCACCCCCCTCTGGGCTTGTAACCTGGTCAACATTTTTTATTATACATGCTAGTCCTATGAAGTACTATGTGGATTTTGGTGATAAGAAAATACTATATATGTCTTGATGGTTTGATGATGACTTTGCATGAAATGATGATCATGGTTATGTTGATTTAATCATTGATACTGAGGGTCTAACATGTTTGTTTTAAATGTGAGAAGTCAGGTTGAAAAGGTCTAACTATGTGTGCAAGAATTGTACAAAACTTGGTTGACAAAAATTGGGGTTTGACTACTTAAGTCACTGCAAAAACGTAGTAATAGGGGATCGATCTATCGACCCAGAAGAATTGATCGACTAATTTAAACAATAGCTGTAGTCTTGGAATTTTGTTCAATCAAAATCCCAAGATTTGTCAACCAATTTATGCAAAGGTTTACAGATTTGTGTACTAGAAAATTTGGTCGACTGATCTGCCCATGCCGGTCAATTGATTACGATAGAATGCATGACGAACTTTCCATTTTGAGTCCGACTCAAGTTGGATTCTTTACAAAACTTAAGGGATGTTCGTGGGGATATAAATACAAGTGTTTATCATGACTTTGACGAGAACCCACATTGAAATTCATGCTTTAGACTTCAAAAGTTGAAACTTAGCCCTAGAGGAGCCTAGTTTGTGTTCTGGACATGTTATTGCAACATAAACAAGTTTTTGGACATCTAGACAAGTTATAGACATCTTGAAGTGCAGTTGAAGTATAGGAGAACATGCCCAAGGTGTTCAAGTTAGTGGCTGCATCTAGAACGAAGTTCTACATCAGCCTGTACATCATTGAGGCATTGTCAGGCAGAGATGATTAAAAGAGCCTATCATATGATAGGGGGAATCTTGTTCTCTCCATTGATTTATTATTCTCTCCTTGTCTAGTGTTGTTTTATTTATTTGAACAAGAAGTTATTATGTGTGTGCTCAGTTGGTGAGCGTATGCGTGTGCGTCTTAGTGGTGCAGTTTGTGCACTGTCGTGGATAAAGTCTGAGGGGTCTCTATGTGGTGTGTGGGTTGTCTCATCCCCAGATACGAGATTGGGTTAGTATTAGGTTTTAGGTATCCTACAAGATCCTGGTGCACAGTGGAATAATAAAAATTATGACAGATTGGGATACCGACTACATTCTAGTGTTTCGAGATCTTACCATGCGAAGATAATGACTCTCACATGGTCGATGTAGTAACTATTTTGTATAGAGCCATCCACATGTTCAGCCACTACCGCAGTCCACACTAGTCGACAAGGCAGGGGTTCTCTCCATCACGGTCTCCACCTGACAGAGCCTCCTTCTTCTATTTCACTTCTTACACACACACACTTTTCTCCCCTTTTCACTTTGAGTGGATGTGTGCATTTGTTGAAGAAGAGAGAAGAGGGAGTGGTGCCTCGTATGCATGGGAGAAAGGAGAGAAAAAGTGAGCCTTGACTTTTTCAACTCTCCCTTTCCGCTTTTTTGACTAGCAAGCACACCTCCTTTCAGAGCAGCCACTCTATGAGGAGTAGACTTTTGATTTTGCACTGAAGTCTCCCCCTTTTTCTTAGAAGGGAATGCTTTACTCTTTAAGGCATTCTTGATCTACCTGGGGCAACCAAATGCCTATTACTTTAATGGATTCAACAATTATAGATAAACCCCTCTTGGAATCTGTATTCTGTAAATACATCTATGCCTTTCAGGCCTTTTTGGTGTGGACCCAGTAGGCCCAAATTAAGCTGGTTTTTGATCTATAAACAATTAAATCTCCATTAATGTTTATATCCGATTGGTCAAATCTCTGCGGTCAGATCAATAAGAATTAACACCTTAATTCTTCAATAACTCTTAAGTTCATTGCCTTATCAACTTAGGAGCATCCCGGATTACGATCACTTCAAGGATTGTGTCATAACCCCCAGATGATATTAGGAATATACATTCCATTTGTGCCTTTTGATCATCAGTTATTGTGCAATTTATGTCCTTCACTTATAATGTCTTAGAATAGAACTGTCTGATAAAATCGATTCAATCCTCCCATGACATATAGACATTGGAAACTCCTTTCCAATTCTATATACTACTTTGGCCAGAGAATTTTATCTTGTAATGTATACATAGATATATATCGCTCATTCATATAAGAGTAAGTGATTCCATCTTGTCACTCGATTGCCTTCACATTAATCTTATCGGATCTAATTACCATTTGCAACTGGACCTTTGTTAAGCCCATGGGTATGGTATCTGTGAGACCCCAAATTTTTTTTGTCATTTTATAATGTGCATGCGATAATTTCATGTCAAAAATATAGTGTACGTATTAAAAATATTACATACTATAACTATTAAATTGTTCATGCGCATATATGTGTATGTATATTATTTTCGTGAATATAAGTAATTAGCTAGTTTTATAATGATGTACTTATTTAAATACCGGTATGTTGTACTTAATTATATTTGTACACATATAGATGTATAAAACTAATGTTGTACATTTGATATTTACTTATTGAAATAATAATTACTTGATTATAACATGTATGATATCTATATAATAGTGTGTGTATTACATTTATATTGATGTTCGTGCTAAATACATGCAACTATGGTGTATATGCATATATGTGTATGTTACTTTGTGTATATTATTTTTAATTGAGATAATGTAAGTTATATTTATAAATGATGTGTAATACATATAATTTATGTAATTAGTGTAAAAATATTTAATTATGTTCATACTATATTTTTAGAGCTTCGATCTATGTTAAATCGGACGAAAACATGATTTTTGGCTGTCTGGCACTGTTGACCGCCAGACCTTGACGTCAACCTCAGTCTGACCGCCAGACCTTGACGTCAACCCCATTCTGACCGCCAGACCTTGACGTCAACCTGCCAGTTAACTACAACCAATGTTGACGTCAATATCCTGCTGCGTAACGGTTCCAGATTCGTTAATGCTCGCAATATGACTTGTTCCAGTTTAGGAAACCCTTCCTAAATCCTTGGTAACCTACCCTAGTGCGTACCCACCCATCTAACTTTATAAAAACCCGTTATTTGGCCGTACCAAGCCTTTTTGGTGATTGTGGAACCCTATTATTCCCTGTGAGAAAATCTGATTTTCCCGAGCTTTGATCCGGCGATTGGAGGACTTTCTGGGAGATCTACCACGACTGGAGCGTAGTACAACCATCCAAGAAGCATCCCCAACCCCGAGGAACGTTCTACGTCGACGGGAGAAGAAGATCCAAGGAGTTTCCGAGCACCCTCTTGTTTTGACCGAAGAGGGCTTCAACGGCATAGATTTGATCTTCTAGGATTTTATTAAAGGCAAGTAACCTTTGTACATCCTTCCTATACATGTCCCTTAGGTCCTAGAATTTTTGTGAATTTTTCCTCGCGTCTGGACCCTCAAACTTTCCCGTACATGTGAGTATGTATGTGCAGATTTCTGTCTGGAAGTTGAAGTCAACATCCCTTGCCGTCAAGTTCATCAGTTAACGGCAAGAGATGTGGACGTTAACTTAGTTGGCGGCCAGGGGTATGCAGTCAAGTTCTTCAGTGACCAGGAAATTGCTATTTAATCCTATTAAATGCATTTAATTGATTTTTCGACATGTGTGCAGCCTGAAAATTTTATGTAAGGTAAAAGTTGATTGTTAGGTCATGTCATGAGGATATCATGAATTCTTGATTTATGTAAATTATGAAAATTCTGGAGAGTGAATTATGAGCATAAGATAATGATGTTAAATCCATGAAAATAGGATGTTTGTGAGTTCAGATTTGGTAAATTTTCTGTAATGCTATGGTGATTTCATGAACTCAGTGACACTGTCATATTAGATTATTTTATTGAAATTTCTGTTTAAGAGAATTTAGTGATAATTGCATCTGTACAGTGATTTAATTGTTATAAATAAGTTTCTGTTTAGAAAATTCTGAAAATTTGAGCATATGTTCTAATTACTGTCCTTAATTCGTGATAAAAATTTTGTGAATTTCTGATGACAGTAGGTAATTTCATGAGTTTAATTGTGAAAATAGCCATATTAAGCATGTTAGAATTAATCGTGTGCAAATAAGAGGTTAGTAGCATGTTAATGTTTTGTTTTGAGTAATTTACCATTGTTAACAGTAAAGTGAAACTCTGTAAATGCAAATGTGAGTATTATGCAAGTGAATGTAAATTTGGAATGAAATTTGTGCATATGAATGAGTAATAAACTGATGAGAATGATAATGTGATTAAGATAAAATGTGTGCCAAGGGTGACACTGCTACCATAGGGGTCTGAGAGCTATACCATAGAAAAGTCCCTATGGGAGGCTCAACGTTATGAGATAAATCCTAAGGGCATTAGGATAAATCCTGGAGGTGGACAAGTACCGCTGGTTAGGGTGGAGAGAGCTTCTCCCGGTTCTGCGCAGTTACCTAGATTTGTCACCGCATTGCCTAGGTGATGAATATGTGAAAGTGAGTGCTAAGTGCTAAGTGATGAGTACTCAGTGCTAAATGTGATCGTTTTCCTCTACTTGGTGGTTAGGACTATGTGTCATGGCAATTTAAGAGATTAAATATGATCTTAGTACAAAGTGATAAATGTGAATGAAAGAGTAAGTGCAATGAAAGAAGTGTAAATTGATATGTAAGGAAGAGTAAAAGATAGCAAAAGTACAAACTTTATGTGAAAACCAATGTACCATTACATGTGTATTTAATTATGCCATTCATGTGTTAATACCATCATGGTTGTAGTAACATGCTTAGTACCATATTTAATGTTATGTAATATAGTTTAATAATTTTCATATGATGGTATGTATGAATATGTGCATGTAAAAATGAAAAGAAATGCGATGTGAAAGAGCGAGTATGTAAAATTGACAAAAGAATAAGATAACATGAGAATGAGTGTCAATCCATATGATTAAGTTTAATTCATGTCAAAACAGCAAGTTAAATGAATTTATAATCTTGATAATCACATGAAACAATGTCCAAATTCTATGATAAAAATTGCTACTTGTTTAGTATGTAGTTCCATGCTTAAATTGTAGATGTTTGCCATTCGATTTGGAATATGTTCTAGATCTTCAATTCATGTTTAATATAGGTGATATCGTGGTGAATTATTTAAGTTAAAACAGCAAATGAAATGTGTAAATAAATGAGAAAAAGTGCATGTGAAAAATAAATAGAGATCATGTTAGGTTGCTACCTACTTTACATAAAATTGCCTGTTCTAATTGGTAATGTTGTTACATGATAAAGGAAAGGTTTAGATCGATAAATCATGTTACATGATAGGTGGTTAAAAGTGCATATGTTCATATCATGCATGTGTTAATTGGATTATACTCAACTAGTTTAGAAAGATTACTATCATGTTATGAAATTGCTAGAAAACATGTGCAGGTGACATAAGGGTATGATAAATTTGACCTTTAAACAGCAAGTTAGATGTACGATAAAGTGATATGAATACATGAGAAATTGACTAAATATCATGCTAAAAGTATTCACCATCCTGTATATAACCTTGTGTTTAAATTTGATTGAATTCTGCCATGATATAATAAAAATTTGAAGCATGTGTTATAGAATATATCATGTGTAGAAATCTTGTGTATATGTAGGTTATTTTATGATCTAATATGAGCATGTGTTATATGTAGAATGTGTTTGGGAGATACATGTGTTATTATTCTTAAAAAGCTTGTATTATGTGAATTGTTGTGACGAGTATGATGTGTATGAGTTTTATTATTGTTGGTGGTTAAAGGTGTACGAGATATGTATGAGTTTGATGTTTTAGATTACTTGCTGAGTCTTGTAAGACTCATACTTGCTTCGGCGTACAGGTGTGACAGGTTATCCCGTAGCGGAGAAGTTTAGAGGAGATTGGAGCAGCATTCAAGAAGTAGTACTTGAAGATTTTTATTTTCAATAAGCTATTTATTTTATATCTGGAATAATGTCATTCATATGGTCAATGTAATGAGCAATACATTTTCTTTCAAATTGTAATAATGTGGACTCTAGTACTTTCTTTTGCTATATAGACTGTGAAATGTGTGATGGTGATGGAATAAAGTAAAGTATTTCTTTCATTTCCGCTGTACTCTTATTGTATTCATGGACATATCAACCTTATCGCTTAGTGTTGGGTTACTATCCCACTGTGATGATGCTCTTTATACCGATGGGGTTGGTATAATCGTACCGGTATGAGGAGGGTCGTCACAGTATCAAAGTTTGATGTCTTGCTTTCAAGACATCTTTGTTGACTCAAGTTTGAGGGCCAATTGCACAACTAAGATCACAAAACCAACTCAGAGAAGATCTAGACTCGAGCGTTCTACGCGGGTCAGTTCAGTGATCTCATTCAACCAATGAGCACCTATACATCTACCTTAAAGTCTCCACTTAAGAGAAAATCAGATCGATCATCCTCATCACATTAGTAGATCACATGTATACTAGTCTATCCGAACCCCATGATGTCCATTCTAAACAGGCCCTTCGACTAGGAACATTTAGAACTTATGTTTATATGATGGCAATCTCATTAATCATAACTCCTTATGATTTTGTCATCAACTGCATAAATCCATGGACTCATCATGTGCTAAGAAGACAATAAATATAACATGATAAATATATAAACATTCATTTGTTATTATATCAAGAGTGTTGACTGGGAGCACATCAATTGATTGGCTTGTAGGGTACTCACATCTAATAGTTAGTGTCATCCCAGAGAAACGACCGTGTGCATGCATGTGGTGGGTTTGTTCCTGTACCTAGAAAACATGACATGTGTGTAGGTGTGGGATCTTATATCTTGTACCTAGTAATCAAGATAGTGTGGGTCTTACAGTTGTGAGGGGTGGACGTAGGTTGCATAGGGGTGCGTTGAACCACCTAATTAAAAAAATCCTATGTGCACTGTGGTTTGAATTCCTTCTCTTCTACCTATTTCTGTGTGTGCATTATGATGGTTGGTCTTGTTGGCCCTTTTGGTACGACAGCAAGTTAACCTAGAGGGGGGGGGGGAATAGGTTTTCTGCAATCTGAAACAGAAACTTAAACACAGAAAATTATCACTTGAAAGTTTGGTTAGTTTAGTGTGATAAAGAGTAGCAGTGCGGAAGCAAATAAACAATCACACAAAGGACACAAGGAATTTATTCTGGTTCGGCCCTTCCCACATGGAAGTCCTACGTCCAGTCCCCAAGCAACCTCTTGGGATTTCACTAACCAAGGGTACAGTCCCCCTCAAGGACACTACAACACCCAGCACCCCAGCTGGTCTTCTTCTCTTTCCGGGCAAGAAGGCAGCCCACTTCTATTACAGGTCAAGAAGCCAACCTCCTGGTACAAACCCCAGTGCGGTTCTGCTAGACACAAACCCCTAGCTAGGTTCTACACTGTATACAGTCCTACAGCTGGACAGAAGTCTTTCTTAGAAAAGAAAGATCAGACTGAGAGCTATTAAGATGAACACTTAGAACTCTAGCTCACAGTCAAGATTCTCCCCCCAGATTTACAATGAGCTAGGAGATAGAATGAAGAGAGAAAAGAAAGCTTGAAGGCTTGAATGCTTGAGCCTTTTGCTTGCTTCTTCTTGGCTCAGGCTCTTTCTCTCTTTCTTTGAGTGTATGTGGCGTTGAGGTTCCTCACTGGTTGTACACTCCTTGAATGATCTTCAGGAAAGCTCTCTTTTTTCTTCAACCTTGCTTCATCTTTTATATGAGCAGCTTTTGAATAGATCCGTTGAAGAGATCCATTGGAGTTCTAGCCAGTGCTCATCTTCTCTTCATTTGTCTAATCAGACTCTGGTGGACTTCGAGGTCTGTAAGCATAGAAGAGAGTGTTAGCACAAAAGAGTGTTTATGATAAACACTGCATACCACTGTGTTTCTGCTATCATGCTGAAAATAGTAGTTCATATCTTTTTTTTGACACGACTGAGATATGCATGCAGCCTTTTTGTCAGAAGATATTTGACTTTTCATTAGGCACCAAACATATTTGAAACATCTGAATATAAAGGAAATCGATGTTTACATGAAGTCGATGTTTGGACAAAATCGATGTTTACGTGAAAGCAAATCGATGTTATAAGTATAGGCAAATTGATGGCCAAATCGATGTTCAATCATAAGCAAATCGATGTTTGACTTATCAAATTGATGTGCGAAGCAAATCGTTGTGCTCACTTATCAAATCGTTATGAGCCTTAATGAATCATTATAGAAGGCAAATCGATGTGAGAGTAAATCGTTATGCTCACTTATCAAATCGTTATGAGCCTTAACGAATCGTTATAGAAGGCAAATCGATGTGAGGGCAAATCGTTGCGCTCACTTATCAAATCGTTACACGATAAAATTGATGTTTCACTTAACGAATCGTTACACGATCAAATCATTGTATAACTTATGAAATCGTTGTTAGTGAAATCGATGTGGCACTTTTGAATAGAAATCGATGTATATTGAATGAACATCGATTTAGCATTTTATTGCGCCATATTACATCAATGTGAGACTCAGCATTTTGCTATGAGATTGATGTGACACAAATGAAACAAAATGTTCAATTTAGTTACATCATAAATTTTGTTAGCACCAAAATATGAATGTAATAAAGAGTGGTTCAACAGGTCTCACGAGTTTCACCTAAAAGTCTAAGTATTCCACTGTGCATATTTGGCCACAAACTCAACAATTGGTATCAAAGTGGGGCTCTAACACACATTAGTGATCCTACGAAAAATGTCCAACCATAGCATCGTCTCTAAGGGCCACTAGTTTTATTGACCACCGCTATTTGATGGGTCCAATTATGTGTATTGGAAAAATAGAATGATTGTGTTTCTCCATGCCTATGATCATGATATATGGAAAGATGTCAACAATGGTCCATATAAATTGCCTAAGGATGAGAAAAGGTGGTTGGATGAGCATGTTAGGTGGTCATGTGTAATTTCTAATGCTTTGAATGTTTTTCTTTATGTAATTGACCCTAACATGTTTCCTCATGTTTCCGAATGTAGGCTAGAAAATAAATTTGGGACAAAATGAAAATGAGCTACAAGGAGTCAAAAGACGTCAAGATGAGTTTTATGGAAGTTGAAAAAGAATCGAGCAAGGTAAATTCTAAAACTAAGGGTTTCACGAATGATGAATGGGATTAGCATATTCAGTCTTGCTTGATAAATACAAATGGTAAAGATTGAAAATATGGGCCTAAAAAGGAAAATTAAGAGTATTCTCCATAATGAAATTCCTTGTATATCATATCAAGACTTAAAACTAAAATTGGAGGAGTTGCATGATGCCAATGAAACCTTGACTTCTAAAATCACTTTGTATAAGGATGAATTTGAAAATATATATTGTATGGAAAAAGAAAATGCATCCTTGAAATCTAAGATTGATGAATTAGAGGAACAAAATAAAATCTTGCAAACTGGAATTTCTATTCTTCAAGAAAAGATTGAAATAGATAGCACACATCATGATAATGAATTCTTTGATGCTCTAGATGAAAATGGTAATTTTGAAAAATTACATATGCTAGAAAATGAGAATGAATATTTGAAATTAAATGAATATGTGAAATATGAAATCTAGAGTTGGAATCCCAAGTACATGTGCTTGAGGAAAATACAAATAAATTCTGAAGGCTCAATGAGAAAATTGCTTGGAACAATTGAAGAATTGAAAAATACGGTGTCTAGATTCATGAAGGGCAAACAAAGCTTAGATGACATGCTAAGTGTCTAAGATAATTTCCATAGGCATCGTCTTGGCTACATACATGAGAAAAATAAGTCCTTTGAGTCCAAAATAAAAACCTTTTTGTTCATGTAACCTATGTTCTTAGCACATCTCATGCACAACCAAAGAAGAAAATTCCACAAATGAATAATAAAATTCCTTTTAAGCATCCATCTCAGGCTTTTCGTGGTTGTCATTATTTTGATAAATGGAAAGGAAATGTGAGGAAGAAATTCCATGACAATAAACATGTTGTGTTTAATGTAAATCACATGCTATGTTCCACAACATGGAGCTCTAATGTCACAGGTCATTTTTTGTGGTGGACTTGGACATGTAAATTCCACATACTTATTGAGAAAAAATGTCAATAAACTGAACTTGGTTTGGATTAGAAAGGATTTAATATCTCAATGGACTAATCGGGATGCAATAAAAAAGATTTGGCTATTAAAATCTTCGGTGTGAGGTTTTTGTGGTGTAGGTGCCTTGAAATAATTGGAATTTGAGCACTTCAAGGAGAAATTTAAGGCATAAGGAGCGGTTGGTTTGTGAGTATCATGTACATCTGGACTTGAGCTTTCGTGGTATATGATGCATACTCTTGTATTGTATTCTTATATGATTTTGATGATAGAATTTTTGTGTTTATCTTGTGGTAAAAAAATCCATAAAAATAAAAAAGTGAAAAACACAAATAAGGTGTCTCATTTTAGTAGGTGTTTAGAGAGTCTACGATCCTAGACTAGAGTCAAGAGTGTCTTTGCATGTATAATGATTCTTGCATGTTTATCCTTGTGTGGTTGCATGCATACTATATCTAAAGACACTTTCTTGATCTTTCTGTGGCCACACATCTTTATATACATATTTCCATGGACTTAAAGCTAGTGTGCATCAATTCCATCATTAAAGGAAAAAAAAAACCATTATTGGTGAGTGCATACATTAAGGGAGAGCTTCATGGTTATGTCTTTAGCATAATTCTCAAAGTACATTTGAAATTGAACCCATACACTAAATGTACATAAATGTGACTAACATATATCGAACATAAGGATAATGGAGGTTTTTTTCTTAACACTTCAGTGATGCTTGATATTCTACATAATCTTTGGAAAGTAATCGTAAGGAGAAAGCTACCTATCTTAAAGTGAATTAAAAAAAAAAGAGAAGAACCAAACTTAGTATAACTAGTTCTTCTCGCTGAACAAATGAGAAGCTTCAAGTCAAATGGCAAAATAAATCTCCAAATGTGAAAGAAAAAAAAAAAGAAAAGAAAAGAAATGAAAAAAGGGGGCAGAGTGATAGCTACCAAAAATTGAGGATCTATCATGCATGTGGATGGTTGAGAGACATCGTTTAATGTTAATTAGAAGGTCCATGTATTCTGATGTTTGATGCTCATTAATCATGTTAATTCACAAACACTTAAAATGATTTTAATTTTGGGTGTACATTGAGAATTGTCTAAATGCATGGACCAACATAGTTTTCTCTTAGCGAATGCAGTTTCTCTCTCGTGAGCTTTTCATGTTGCACATCTATTTCTTGAGTCATATGCACATCTATTATCCTACTCTAGGTCTATGATGCCTTTTTGATGATGTCAAAAAGGGGGAGACATTATGGGTATATTTTTAAAGGGGGGGGGGGGTTACTAGTATATTCTTATGTTGATGTATGCATGTGTGCTTGTGTGTGGTTAAGTCATAATATAAAACTATAAAAAGACGAATAGTAAAAAACCATAAAAAGATGACTAGTCAAAAATGAAAAAAGAGATTGAATGTGGTTCTTTGATTGGAATGCTATTTTTAATTTGAAAAATATAGAAGTATTTTGTCATCATAAAAAAGAGAGAGGTTAAAGTACTATATGGATTTTGATGATAACAAAACACTATGTGTGTCTTGATAGTTTGATGATGACTTTGCATGAAATGGTGATCATGATTACATTTGATTTTATCATTGATATTGAAGGTCTAACATGTTCGTTTTAAAGTCCGAGAAGTTAGGTTGAAAAGGTCTAAATATGTATGTAATAATTGTACAATAACTTGGTTGACAAAGCTGAGGGTTTGACTAGTTAAATCACTGCAAAAACACAGTGAACAGGGTATCAGTTGACTGACTAGAGAAATTAGTCTGTTGGATCAATGACGGTAACGCTTTTCACCTAGAGGGGGGTGAATAGGTGTTTTTCGTTGCAGAAGTTAATTTAAAACAACTCACTAATGCACGTTAGTTATGTTAGTATAAGCAAACTATAAAAGGACAAGAGAATTTTATCCTGGTTCAGATCTTCCTTCCAATGGAAGTCTTACATCCAGTTCCCAAGCCAATAGCTTAGGATTTCACTATCTTTTTCAAGGATACAACACCCCGGTTTTCCTTGGTCTTCCCTTTAACACAAGGGGAAAGACAAACCGCTAGATGCAACTAGCCTTCCCTTTTTCAAAGGGGAACCAACTTCTAGAACTACTTTGGCCTTCCCTTCCAATGGGGTAAACACCTACTCAGTAGGTCTTCCCTTTACAAAGGGGTATACTTACTTGTGAAGAGCTTTTGTAAGGAGTACAAGACTCAGCAGGATTTCTGACTAGAAGAATATAACAAAAGGATTCTAGTCTAAAGAATGGCTCCTAAGTCTGAGGAGAGAAACTTCACTAGGTGAGATTCCGACAGTTGCATCAAGGCATTGATAGGAAAAGCATCAGCACAACAACCTTGCTAGAATCTATGGAGAGAAGGCTTTACGTTGCACACTTGCACTCTCACTTTTTCTCATGTATGTGTCTATCTCTCACTTACTTTCTTAGATTTCACTGCTTGTTTCTCAATTGTTCCTTGCCTTTGAAATGTCTTCCTTTTATGGGCTTCATTTTTGTAGCCGTTGCTTTGGTCCCTTTGAATATATCCGTTGGAGGGATAATCATTGCACGACTTCTTTCGAGGGCGACATGCATGTCTTTTACGTTCACATGATCAAATGGTCTTGTAATTGATCATTTTTTTCTTTTCTGAAATGTGACAAGTTCCAAGAGATATACTAGACTGGGTCTAGTTCATTAGCTATGGGGATGATCATAGGTATTTGTGAGATATTGCAAATATTGTCATCTAATATTTACGTGCTATCAATTAATGTTCTGCAGAAAATATTCTACACAAGTTCACATACATATCATAGAATATGTAGTTGGTAGAGAACATGCTGTGGTGTTATGACAGAAGGCAAAATGGATGTTTGCGACAAGTGTCAGAAAACGTTTTTGCAGAGCTTGACCAAAGAATCAAGATACAAATATTTCTAGATTTATGAAGCAACACAATATGTATTTTATTTATGAAAGACTTGAAAGAGTGAACATAATATTTTCAGAGAATAGTTTAACTTTTAAGCAATTATGTATTTGTATGAAACTTGTTCTTTAAGATATCTTTAGAACATGAATTATATCAAAAGCAGAAATTCAATCTTAAATTATATTATAAGTCATTTTTCACAATATTGTATTTTCTATTATGAAAAATATCATGAAGTGATGAACAAATATTAATGATATGATAGGTAAAAAGAATATCTATACAGATTGTTTGTGCACATACAACTGGTCAAGATATAACGTTGTCAGTTGAAGTGGTACTTCGAATACGACGAAGTGAATTTCAGATATGATGAAGTGGAATTCGAATATGACGAAGTGGGCTTCGAATAGAATGATTATAACTTGGTTAGTTGGAGTGAAACTTCGTGTTTAACTTTGCATATGACGAAGTGGACTTCGGATTGTAGGCCCTCTTGATATGGGAGCAAGACTAACCTAGAGGGGGGGGGGGGGGTGAATAGGAAATCTGAAAACTGAAACAAAAATTCACCACTTGAAAATGTTTGGTTAGTATAGATAAACGTGTGCAATGGAAGTAAAGAGCGCGGAAGCAAGCACACAAGGAACACAGAAATTTATCCTGGTTCTGCCCTTCTAAATGGAAGTCCTATGTCTAGCCCCCAAACAAACTCTTGGGATTTCACTAAACACCAAGGGTACAGTCCCCCTTAAGGACATACAACACCCAGCCCCTGTTGGTCTTCTTCTCTTTCTCGGGCAAGAAGGCAGCCCACTTCTTTTACAGGCTCAGAAGTAAACCTGCTGGATCAAACCCCATCGCTATTACACCACTAGACATAAGCTAGTCTTCTTCTCTTTCGGGTAAGAAGGCAATCCACTGTTTCACCTCAGCCAGGTGCTTCCTTCACGAGCTCAGAAGTAACTCACTGTTACACACCCCAATAGGTCTTCCCTTCAAACTAGGGGAACACTAGTATAGACCCAACTGGTCACCACC